>JAYJME010004623.1:0-10773 GCA_036873775.1 Costaria costata
TAGACACCAAAACCTATATATATTCCCTGTTTTTTCTTCAATATTTGGTCCTATTTACTATGGTCCCCCGTAATAGAATACTGAAGGCTTGAGCTTCACATCGAACATGCATAAATTGTAATCACCACCTTGTTGTTGAGAACATCCACCTGAAGCTTCTCACAACTAGGACAGACAGCGCCGGATCCGGGGATTCTCCGCTGTGCTGGGAGTGCGGCGTGGATGATGAATGAAGAATTGAAGTTGATTGTAACGAGACGGGCTGTATTTGAGCGCCTTGCTCTCCAACACCGAAACAATGGAATGACGAAAGGTCTACGTATCGATACCTATCGCCCGAAACAGTAGAATGGGGAAAGGTCTATTGATATCTATCGTCCGAAACAATAGGTTTGGTGAAAGGTCTATCGATACCTATCGTCTGAAACAATAGGTTTTCGCCTCTCAGTCCCAATAGTATATCGCCCGAACAAAACAGTTCTGGAAATGCCTACGTATCGATAGCTATTTGTGTCAGCAATAGGTTTTGAGATAAACATGTCGATACAATGTTGACCGAACAGTAGGTCCATGAACGTGCCTACCGATACCCATTGTCGGCCACAATAAGATTCCAAAAGTGCCAATCGATACCTATCACTAGCAAAAATTGGTCTCCTATTGGAAGAGGATCCTATCGATTGCCTGTTGACCTGGAACCTGTTGTCCAATCCCATTCGCGTCAAGCGATTTTTACCACCGTATATCGGGATACCGCCTTATCCAGGCCGCCTTATGGGAGGACTCCTGCTGCTGTGGTTATAGTAAGGCGCGACTTCAATACCTGCAGTAGTCTAATCTGCGATGTTGTGGTTTTACAGCGTGTATGCTGTCGTCAGAGCGCCACCAGCAAAAGCAACAGCAGCACCACTATATTCATACCGGCATACAATACTCGTACATACTCGCATTACTTCGAATACAAACTAAAGATTCAGAAGGACCACCACCAGCAGCAGTAAAGGTAACAACAGCAGAGGGGTCAGTAGCAGCAGCAGCCGAAGCGGCAGCAGCAGCAGCAGCAGCAGCAGAAGCAGAAGCAGAAGCAGGAGCAGAATACGCTAAACAAAAGGAACCAACACGAGCGAACATGTACGATGTACGACATACTCGTTAAAAAACAGTTCCGGCTTTCGTTCGCTCAATGTTTTTTTTTGCCGGCCTTTTTCAATCGATGTTTTTTTGCCGGCCTTTTTCAATCACTTTTAAAAACGATTGAAAACGTTTTGCACGAGACCTCGGAGGCATTGTACAAGTACGTATCGGTTTTACACGAGACCTCGGAGGCATTTGCAAGTGTGTATGGGTTATAGAGCGTGGGCTATGACGGATCACGGCGCTATCTACGCGCTTGACTACTCTGGTACACAGCTGGGACACAGCACCCGTGCTTCGAACACAACGGAGAGGGAGAGCATCAGTATCATCCTTGGCCGCCATCGCCGCCATCGTGTGTTGTGGCCGCCCAGCAGGAGTTGCTCCAGACAAAACAAACTCGTCTCGAATGGGACGGGGCGATCAAAGCAATCAAGCTTTTTTTTCAGACGACGACCCCCGCAAGCACGTGAAAGCGAGAGCTCCTTGCTGGTCCAGCGACTAGGAAAGCCCTTACGCAGCTGCCCAGGGGGTTCCGCATCCCGTTCCCTTGCTACGAGGAGCTGGTCGTGAAGGTTGGTCGCCCAGCCCGGCCGTTGGTGTCGTGGAGTTCCAAATCTGAGTTGTGTTCTGATTTTCTTGATTCCCTCATGAAATACAACCAAAAACCACGATAAGATGGCACATCGACTACTGGGTTTTTTTTTTTCCGGTAGAAAATCCGACTTCCTTCCGTTTTCAATAAAAATTTAGTGCATAAGATCGGTCCTCAAGACGAAAACACTGCAAATCCGACCTTCGACTATCGCGATTACCCAACACACTCCCAACACCGTTGGTACTCGTACCAGCTGCCGCCACTCGTACGATATCTACAGCAGAGCCTCTGCGTCCATCAGTAGGGTATGCCTGACAATAGTAATCACCTGCAGCATGTCTCAGGGACACGGCCCAGATAGCACACATGCGGCCAGAGTTGGCTGTTGCCTTCGCTCAGTAGAATGTTTGAAGTTTTGGCTTTTCCAAAACAGTAGTAAAGTAAAATAAAACTGCACTTTCAACTGTTGGGTATCATCGCGATTTCCCGACACACAATACGTCTAACAGAGCTAATCGTACCGGGTGCCACCAACAAGATATCTGCACGTACAGCAGCAGAGCCCCCCCCCCCCCCCCATCAGTAGGGTGTGCCCGACACCACCACTTGCGGCATGTCTCAGGGATACGGCCCAAGATGTAAAACTCGGTACTCGTGGAATTGTTGTTTGGAAAAAGCTAAAAAACTGTTGATCATATACTTCAAGTACCTGATATATATTTTTAATTAAAAATAGCTAAATCGTGGCCCAGCCCGTGCTACAGGACCTGTGAAAACACGTTGCCGCACTTGCCTCCGCCAACTTTGAACTGCTTACCACGTAACAGAAGAAGGGTTTGTTAGCAGGTGTGCGTGCGTAGAACCCGTCGGCACTGCAATTGGTGTCGTGCGTGTTGAAAGCGGTGGACGAAAGTGGACGAATCTAATAAATGATTCTGCACGCACACACGCACGCACGCAAACAGAGTAAATAAATAGGACTGCCCGTATGCCGGATTTGACCCGATATGAAGAGCCTTTTTTTCCCTTGGGATACCAAGAAAAAAAAGCTCGCGCACCTCATTAAAATTGTTGAAAATATGACAACTGTGAGTTCGGCCAGTTGATTGGTTTTGATACGCGTCGCATTTGCAGACGTTAGGATTTGTTTACTCCGAGTTGATTTCGTTGAGCAAAGCCATGTCGAGTAAATTCCGTCATATACGGAGATACCAGGTATCTCGACACTAAATACTGTACGAAACTCCAAAATTGTGTTTAGCTTTTGACACTAAACACTACCCTGGTATACGAAACTCCAAAATTGTGTTTAGCGGATGACGCTGATTCTCGGTGTGAATATCCCTTGAGGAAACAACCTGAAACGATGTATATCCTGTCCATGGCCTAATTCGTTGTTTATCAAGAGATATGAAGTGCACAAGATCCTCGATACAGCAGTGAACGACTCGAAATCCTGATTTCCCAGCTCAATCTATCGTTTTTTTGTTTGAAAGTAATGCACGTGATTCGCATCGCTCTCGTCTACGCGTTGCCTGGGGCTCCATTTTTTTCGACTTTTTTTCGATTATTTTCTTGCCAAACTGTCGACTGTTTTCATCAGCGGCCGAATGTGTTTTATCCTGGCCAGTGCCCGCCACGTATCACCGGCGATAGTGTGAATGAACACTGTGACCCTAGGGCGGGTCGGAGCCCCTGACGAGCGCGCCCCGTGCAATAATCATGGCGCAGTCGTTCGGTTTGTCGATCGATATCTGTCGAGGACTCGGAATCTCGCCGCTTCGACACAAGCACCCGCCTGAGCTTTTCTCATGCCGATCTTGTCCCAACAGCGGCCCGAGATTATTTATTTTTTTGCTTTTTGCCAAATTTCGAACTTTTCGTTTGAAGAAACGTGCTCATAGCCAGCTGTACTGAGATGATGTTACGGAGCGTATATTTGAAATTCAAACTTTTTGGGCAAACATCGTCTTTCCATTGTCACCGGTCTAAGGGTCTACGCGGTATGACACACCCCTTTCTTAATCGCATATTTATACTTCCTATGACAGTGTATTATATACAAGATTCCCCTTCGGGATGTTGTTTACTTGGCATCCCGGGGGGGTGTCGCAAGTTGAAGAGGGTGTACAAAGACATGCTATACATGAGCCTATGCGAGGTTCGCTGGTGTTTTGCCGCTGCTGCTGCTGCTGCTGCTGCTGTACTGCGCGGGCGCTTGTGAAATTCGGAGGAAGAGTGGGTTGAAATCGTCCAGCTTGTATTGTCATCTGAATGGCCACACATGCGCTCACACGCACACAGAACCAAAGTTCGTAGCTGTCCCCAACAGAAGAACTCGAAGTGCGGCTGCGGTTGTACCATGGCTGCCACAAAACGTCAAAAAGTTTTACGGTGTGATATAGGTAGATCTGGCAGGAAATGCGCGGATCGACCGACAATGCAACGTACTTACGATATGAACACATGGATCTGCGTAGATCATGATACAAAATGCCGAAACCAAAATATGCACTTTGGTTGTTCAAGCTTCAACTGAACATAGCACAGAGAGCTGCACAGAGGCCTGCAGCATGGTACCAACTACTGCTTCACGACGCCTGATGTGTGCCTCGTTCAAGTCGGTGTAGTCCTTGTTGCCTGGTGCGTGTTGTGTGCTGTGTGCCCTCTTCATGCGGCTGGGCAAAACCAAATAATCGTAGTTCATGCCGATGAAAAAACAATCGCATGTGTTTGTCATGGCACCGGCGAGGCGGTGCCAAGTCGGAATGCCCCCCCGTTGTTACTTGCCAGTTTTTGCAACTTTGAGGCGCCAGAGCACGCGCCACGGACCTCGGCCGGGGCCCAAACTTGAGCCGTGAGTGCACGCCGGCCAGCTGCGTGCACCGCCGCCAAGAGCACGAGAAAAGACCCGCTGGCGGAAGAGAAACAAATGCCGATGCCCGCCCGAAATCCATTTTGTACATGGACATATAGCACACCCTGGGATGAATTTCGAAGCCAAGTACCTCCTAAACCAGGGGGGCACAAACGCGGCTTTCGGGAGATCTCTTTCGCCTTATCTGCTTGCAATTGATTGGTAGACTCGTGGAAACCTGTTGCCGATGGAATATTAAAATTCGTTTTTTGGGGAACATGGTATGATAGCTTATACTATTCTGCCCCCCCAAGATGTAAGGGCTACTTGGGGTATGTAAGAGCCGTGCCCCTCTGGTCGAGTTTTTTTGTTCCGTAGACGCGTCGCTCGGCGTTTTAAACTCTATACCGATCGTCGAGAAACTCGGCATTGAAAGTCGGTCCAAGGGGGTGAGAGGGTGTGTGTTGCACATGCACTGTCATTGTACGGTAATCCTAGCCCCCCCCTGTACACTCTGAAGCACCAGTGCGTGTTTAACACACCCTTTGTCGAATGCGAAATCCAGCCTGGGCCAGTACCCCGTTTTTTTTCACGAGAGGGGCGGTACTGCTGCTGTGCAGTACGCACTGCTTCCCCCTATAAGTGGCCGATCACACCAAATCGCACTAATAATATGAAGGCGAAACACGAAGCACGGCGTCGTGTTCGAATCTATGTACCTGGACATGTTTTGTTTTGTTTTTAGTCGTACGACGTCGTTGTTGTTGCGTAGCAGGCGAAGGGGCAGATACAGCAACGGAAACGGTAACAGCAACGCTGTTCCGCCGCGCGGGAGAGAAACAATATCTGTGGGACATCCTCGAGAGGGAGAACCCTTGGGGGGTCTCCAACAACAAGGGGAGGAGCGCCAAGTGGGATAGCGTTGCTGCGAAGGTCATGAAGCCCGGCCACGTCGACGTCACTGACGTTAACGGGACGAGGACGGTTCGGGTCGACGTGTGCAAGGGCTTGGTGAGCTTTGGGCGGTGGTGGGGTGTTTGCGTGGGTGTCTCAAAAAACGTTATTTGCAGGCGTTGGTGCATGCATACAAGGCCCAGTGTTTTTTGTTGTTTTTGTTGTTTTGTTTTTTTTCCCTTTTGGGACTTGGAGGGGGGAAAGTGCACACGTCGGACAGATCATGATCTAGATCATCTTTAGATCCTAACCTGCAGCTATGAGATGTTGTGCAGGATCTGTGTGGTACAGATCCTACCCTGAAATCTGCCCTACGAGATCACGCAGATTATATACGGTTCCCATCCGGCAACATGAGCTAGATCATACAAATCAGGAAAATAGATCTACCCTGAAAGATCTAGATCATCGAGTGGGAATCGATGATCTGTCCGAGGTGTGAAAAAGTATCGAAAAAACCGCGACGATAATTACAGCATAGGTGGGACGAAGCAGCCTGGGCAGCTGAGATACCCAAACTACAATTTCACGGACGTCTCCGACACGTGCGCAGCTTGATACCAGCCGTGTTGCTGCGCGCCCCCACCATTATACCCCTTTGCGGGCCCAGGTGTAGAAAAAAAAAAAAACTACGTCGCGCGCCGTGTTACCAGTTTTGTCTATTCAATATTACGGGGGACCATAGTAAATAGGACCAAATATTGTTAGCAAAAATAGTGAAATATAGAGGTTTTGGTGTGTACAGTAGGTTCTATTGTGTCTACAGTAGGTCCTGTTAACTACGGAGCAAATACTGTTAGCACAAATAGGGAAATATATAGGTTTTGGTGTCTACAGTAGGTCCTATTAACTATGGTCCCCCGTACTAGTGGGGGCGCGCAGCAGTACGTACTACGAATATTAATGGTACCATGAGGTGCGCGTTGTCGGACTTTTCCTTGCGTTGTATATGCATACCTGGTAGCTCGGGTAGTACACCCCTTTTGCCTCGGAAGCCTGGGATGCACCGCGTGACTGATTATTGCCGCAATCGTCCCTTTTGCCTCGGAAGCCTTGGGATGCATCGTGTGACCGATTATTGCCGCCATCGTCCGTTTTGCCTCGGAAGCCTGGGATGCATCGTGCGACCGATTATTGCCGCAATCGTCACTTTTTTTTGTTTTTGACGTATGTTGATACACTGCCCTGCCTGCTTGCCTGCCTGCCTGGCCCGAGAGAAATAAATAGGTGGCGTTTTTTTTTTTTGGCAACGTTTTTTTTTTTGTCCCTCAAATTCCTCGTTCGAAGACGTAAGCCCAATACGGTTGCAATGACATGCGTGCTTTACCTTAATCTATGGCATTGTTCGTCGGGTTTAAAGCCTGGTCCGAGAGAGATAAATAGTTGTCTTTTTTATTTTTTGCGACGTTTATTTTTTATTTTTTTGTCCCTCAAGTTCTTCGTTCGAAGAATTAACCAAGCGCAATAACGTTTGCAATCACATGCGTGTTTAACCCTTTTAGAGCCGGAAACGGTTTTGGGGAGTAGTTAAGGGTTTATAACAGTATCCATGGCATTGTTTGTCGGGTTTATAGTTGTACATTTTTGTTTCAAGGGCCCGTTTCTGCGTGAGGGAGTGATGTATGTATAGAGAGCTGCTCAAATGAGTCGAGCCCCAGAAAAAGTGCTAGGTACACGTTTACCGTAGCATGCGCCCGCTCTCACCCGCACACGCACGCGCGCGCAAACACCATATCACACGCCCCACCTGCAGGACGTCCCCTTCCACGTAGTTAAAAAGAAGATTAAGAGGCTGTGGCTTTCATGCAAAGCGACGTTCCTAAACGACAAGGGCGGGTCGTCGCCAAGAGCCGGAGAGAGCATCATGTCCGCGGCAGAGCGGTGCTTTGAAGGGGAGGACGGGTCGGAGGTTAGTTGTGCGGCCTGCTGGCGGTAGGGGTGGTACGGCGTCATGTGGAGATGTGTTGTGGTGGTGCCTTGAAGGGGAGAAGGAGTCGGAGGTTAGTTTTGCGGTTTGCTGGCGGTAGCGGTGGTATGGCATCATGTGGAGATGTGTTGTGCCATGATGAGACGGGGGGCAATGTTGGAGTATAAGCGGGACACGGGCTGCGATAGAGGTAGCACTTTTTGGGCGTTTTTGTTTTTCTGTGCGACGAGGCTCCTCACAACTTACAGGTATTTCCACTCTGTCTAGATATATAAGGAACGTCTTGTGTTAATTTTAATATCAATATCAATAAGGTTCTTATATTTCCCGTACAGAGTGGTTCGTACCTGGTATCGTTTTTGTTTTTTTACAAATTTGTTTTCGAAATCAATAAGGTTCTAATATTTTTCCGCAGAGTATTTCGTACCCAGTATTGTTTTGTTTTGTTTTTTGTATGATTTTTTTTTCAAAATACAACGTATACCTATAAGGTCGTGGTATTTTGTTCATCGCGTTTCCCCTTTCCATTCTTCTCAAGGTCAAACGTTTCTGCATGACGTAGCGGGCTCCTCATTTGATAAGACCCTCAGAAAAGTTAGGTTGCACCACCCCTCTACCGCCGTAGCAGCCGCCAAGGCCAACGAATAATAAATAGCCCAAAAACAGACATTTCAGGCTTTTAACCTTTTGAGGGACGCTCGTAAGAAGTTTGGATAAAGAAATCGTGCTGGGCACCGAGCGGTACACTAAATAAACCCTACCAGGTATTTGTATCGTATGTTTGTGAATATTGTATCATGAGGCAAGGCTGGGGGAGCGAAGCGACCTCGACCTATCATAGGACTTTTTTTCTTCTTCTTTTGTTTCTTTTAGGCAAAAAAAGCCTCTTTATTGCGCGGTGCGTACAGGCTTCCGTGTATTTTATGTATTGTGCACGTCTGTCTGTCTGCTGTGCACTCTGTAACAAATCGTAGTTTTTGCACTAGTTTGGATCGCGAGAGCTGTACGTTATCGGTTTCCACAAACCCGGCGTCTACAGGAGCGGGCGGGCTTGGGCTAACGCGTGGGACTTGTTCCGTTGAAAGCAGTCTCGAGTTGGCCGCGACTGCCGTGATGCGGTGGTTTTGGTTGCTCGTTGCTGCTGCGTGTTGTGTGCGGCGGGATTTGTTTGTTTCGAACGCACAAAGCCTACTGTGCGTACGAGACAGCCTTGCCTCATTTACCTCTCTGCTACTTTGGTTTAATATTCAAGGGGGAGTGACACAGTTTACTTGTCGGATGTTGTTTTGTAGCAGACGATATTGAACGCCTCGGCGTTAGAGCAGCAGGAGTGTTGATGTTTGCTGACTTCACCGTGTTTCTCGGAAGGTACTTGCGTAAGGGGTCACGGTAGTATTAATAGCTCGATTTTATTTCGTAACAGAACAACAAATTTACATCGCTCCTCCGGTATGCCTCCTTTTTTTTCCAAGTCTTGAGCTCCTTCGTGTTCTTTGTTGGCTGCTAATACGAGACCATTCGTTTCGTGGCGTGATATTGGTATCAAACAGACAAAACACTTGTCGTATGATACAACCCGCTGTGCATGTCATGCGTCATGTACTGGCCAGACCTGCTGCATGGCCGCAAAGAAGACCCGCTCGCCCCATGCGCCACTGTTGTTCCTCTTTATTGTTTTTTTTTACAGGCATTCCACCTAGAAAGGGCTGTCCGTCTCTGCGAGGCTTCTACCTTCACCCGCAAGTTGAAGCCGGCCGATAGAATGGCGCACGCGATGGCTGCTGCTGCTATGCGAGACCAATCCGTCGAACTCACGCCGTCCGCAGGCGGGCGCATCGTCGGTCCCGGCGAAAGCGGGGGCGGAGTTACCGGCACGCGCGACGGGCGGGGCGACGTGGGAGGAGGTGAGCGCGGCGACGAAAACAGTTTGCGCGGCCCCACCAACCATGCCCGCGATGGAGGACCTTCGTCCCTCGAGGAAGAGGCCAAATTCCCGCAGGAGGACGAGGAACAGGAGAGGGGCCCGCCGCCAGCCGACGGAGAACCAGGCGTCGAGCTTAGGGGTGAGTGCGCGAAGGGCGTAACCCGGGGCACATCCTTGGGCACGCAGGTGAATCAGGTCGCGGGGAGGAGGAAGAGGAAGTCTCCGAACGCTTTCGAAGAGGGCTTGGACGCTTCGGCTATCCTCGGCCTGGTTGGTGAGCGCCTCATGGACAGGATGGAGAACGGCGGCGGCAGCGGCGGCGGCGGTGTAGCCGCGCTGCAGCGGCAGGTAAACGAGCGCTTTGCCGAGCAGAAGCGTACCTTGGATGGGATCGTGGCGCAGCAAAACATAATGTCCGGCCAACTCGCTGCTTTGCTTAGCGCATTTCCCCAGCCCGGGGCTGCAGGCGCAGGCCCACCACCGCCGCCTTTTGCCTACGGTGCACCTCCGCCGCACCCCGCGCATATGGCGAGCTTCCCTTGGCTTGGTCTTCCAGCTGGTTTCTTTCCGCCGGGTGCGGCAATGGGGTACGGGGGAGTATTCGGACCCCACCGAGGCGCGGGCGGGGTCGCCACTGGTCCCCAGGCAGGCGGAGGGCAGTTTCCTGGCTTCGGGAACGCAGGGGGGGGCGTCGGGGCTGCGGGTGTCACAAGTATGGCGAGACAGCAGCAACAGGGCGGGGTCGCTACCGGTCCTCAGGCAGGCGGAGCTCAATTCCCCGGCTTCGGGAATGGAGGGGCGGCCTTGGGGGCTGCGGGTGTCGCAAGTATGGCGGGGCAACAGCAACAGCGCGGGCCCGCCAGAGGCGGGGGGATCTCACCGGGGCTCCAGGCAGGTGGAGCTCCCGCTCCAGCCTTCGGAAACGCGGGGGCGGCGCAAGCGTTACAAGATAACTGCAGCAGATCGGAGCCAGCGGACGGGGCGCAGGAGAAAGGGAAGGAGGAGGTGGGGGTGGAACTAGGGCTAGGAGGCAGTGAGGGGGTCCCTTCTACACCGGCCGCAACCAGGAGTGCGTGTTGAGGACTGTGAAGAAAAAGGCGAGCTGAGAGAGTGGTTGTTGTTGCTGTCCTGGTTTCCGGGTAGCTCTGTTCGCAGAATACGTTTTTTTTGTGTATTTCTCTTCCGGGCGTATGAAGATGGTAGATATGTGGTGCTGAAGAAACCGTGAAATGCGTGTTATTTGGCGGAAGGACGCCAGATATTTGTTTTGAGCCGCACGAACATATGTTAAAGTTTGGGCACGATAAAGCCATCCCCACATTTCCACCCTCAGGTGGGTGGTCTGTTATGTTTGCCTCGGAGTGCAACAGAGCCTGACC
>JAYJME010004624.1:0-10772 GCA_036873775.1 Costaria costata
TGTTCAACGACGGACGAATATCGTTTTGGGGACACCACGCGTTGAGTTATTTAGCTTGTATATTCCCAAAACGGGGGGGTAGGGGCGGTACATGACATCGTCGGGGACGTTTACACCTGGACAATAACGATACAAATATAAACACAGGGAACGCCCCCCCTCCCCCCCCTGAGCCTCCCATAGTTCTAATGGTATGATGCTCCTCTGTAGGAGTGATTCGACTTTGGATGTACTGCTGTAGCACAAAGTGGGTGGGTTAGACGGTCGGTCAAATGTTTGGTGGATTAATGGTTAAATTGTTGGCCTGAGGGGTCGGTTTGTGGCTATAGTTATTTGCCGTGTTTTCAAGTTATGTGCTCTGGAATGCTCAGTGCTGCTGCATACGAGCTAGGTACGTATGTATTTACTGAAGTACGTGCTGTCCTGCTCCTGCAGCACATGATCGGTAGATGGAGTGGTTGGTGGGTGTGCCGATGGCTTCGTGGGTTGGTGTATGTGTGGGTAGGTGGGTGGGTGGTGTGGGTCTCTTGATACGTGGGTGAGTGCAATCGTGCCTTCAGATGATGGCCCTTATCACTATACCGGCCTCGCTCTTGCGTAGTTCAGTTTTCCACTCTACAGAGTACTATATTATACTCTACCGGGCAGCGATTAATCGGCCACAGCTGTGTGATGACGGCGAAGCATTGGCTACAGCTTCGGCACATTGCACTGAGTCGCCGAGCTTAGTCAGACCATAAAGGTTGTTTTTTTCATTAGCTGATAGATCGATAGACTCAAGATATCGCTCTTACTCCTGTGTATACGATTGAAGGGAGACCCCACCTGGCAAACCAATTGCTGACGGCGCCTGGTGTCATCAACTCCTCACCTGCGTACATGCCTATGTATGCCTGGTACGTCCTGCACGCCAATGTCGGAAAAATCTCGAACTGTATCCGACAAGCACATATTACGTTTTGGAATGCCTGGCTAAGATGTGGAAGGGTAAGACTAAGCGGAACTACGAGTACCTACCATTGTTGTATTAAACTCACCATACAGAATAAAAATAAGGAGAAAAGGAGAAGAATACAAGGTACAGAATGCATCATACCCCTGGTACCTGATACGTCTTATCTATACGAGGGATGTGATGTTACGGTATTTGACTAGATATGAGGGTATAGGCGTACTTGGGACTCTCACAAAAATCACACGAACCACCCCCACCACACCCGCTTAAATCCAAACGGGGTCGGGACTAGTTTTGTGGACGCCACCGGGGGAGTGGAGGGGGGGAGTAATAGTTAGTTGTACCGGTATACGCTGAAGGTGCTGCCACTACTGATAATGCTTCTATTACGTAATGCGCTGACGTATACCCGGTATAGTAGACATTGTTTCAGACTTCAAAACTATACTTGACTTAGTATGGCCGGCAAGACACCGGCTATGCTAGGTGGGTGGGTTGGTGTGTTGGTGTCTAGGTGGACGCGGTCCTACGTACGATCCGTGGCCGTATAACGGCCACGCTGGCGTCGCAGCGGTCCTAGCACTAGCCATTCAATACCCTTGGGAACACATATACCTGGAATGACGCAAAATAAAGACCCCCGGTCATAGCTGAAACTAATTTTGATTCGTTGTCATTTGGTGTACTTTCCTATGTGGTGGCGTGGTATTTGACGCATTCCGGTAACACTGGACATGGTTTCAATCGAGTTTGCAATATTTACCACGAGGGGGTTATTTCTAGTTGGGGTGGTAACGGCGGGGGTATGTCAGTACAATACAAAACAATTAGCAAACGTGACATAAATCCCCTTGCCGTAGGGTATTGATAATGTCGGGGCAGGAAGCTTTTCCGGATCTACACAACCGCGTTTTGCTCACGGTGATGGGCCGCCGAGACTGAATGACAATGCCCCTGTTCCATGGTTTCGTCTTCCTCTAAAACGTGAAATGCAAAAATATTGCAGTAGCTCTTTAGTCCATGGCTGTGCCGCTCTTCGACGATCGTAGCAGCCATTCACTTGACCGTCGATCGTCTGCTCGCAGGACAGCCGATCGTTGGTTCGTTTGTTCGCTTGCTCGTTGATCGTTGGCTCGCGTGACAGTCGATCGTCCGTTCGTGGCGGCCTCGAGGCGCCTTCGTTGATCGCCAGCCATGTAGCCTGCTTGATCGCTCGCCGCTCGCTCGGTTGATCGCAGCGTCGCTCGCGCACAGCCGCTGTTGTTAGTAGTTATCCTTAAATGTTTAATTCTACATAAATATTGTGATTAACTGTATTAGCTAGCAATCTTGCCGACTAACTTTCTCAAGAAAACGATAGCCGTTGTACTTTTTCCATCGGGAGTGCTTATGAGTCCTTCAGTTTGTAGAGCGGTAAGTCGGCCAGACTTCACGACTAATATCTAGTCGGTAGGTTCGGTTAACAAACTAAATTATTTGAGTGGGCAAGTCGGCCGCCAAAAACCACCTGAGTGCCAGCCGACTTGCCGGCTTAAGGCCACGCAGGACCTTATCAACCGCCGATCCCCGAGTTTCCAGCTAACTCTAATATCTAGATGTTTCATCGGGACAGAAATTCTTGCCGCTGTTTCATCACGCTGCCTTTGGGCTTTTGGCTGGTTCGTGCCTTAGAAGAGAGCGGGTGTTCAATATTAGTGTCTCATCTACAGCAGCATGTGATTCTCTCGAGATTGCCCGCTAGCCCTTTCTCAACAGACGTCTAAACCTAGATTTTGGGGTGCTGCAGTGTTCGAAATTGGTCGGAATTTGGAAGACACAAAAGGAGACAAAAGTTTCACCCCCAACTGAACATTTACACTTAACTTGCGGACAGCTACGTCTCACCACAAGCAAACACAGCCCGTGAAATAAAGTCACGGTCAGGATGGGGTGCGTGAGGGCATCGGGTGCACCGGACGGCAGCCGTAGGCAGCCAGAAAGGACTCGCGAGGTGACATCGTGAGGTCAAAGTTGAAGCCAGCATCGCTAAAAAAAAGGTCAAGAAAAATTACAATTTCGACGATTTGGTATGTTTGCGCGCTAGTACGTTGTACCATGGGTACAACACGTATAAAAAAACGCCGTTCACAAGACGTTAGCTGAGGATTTCTTGGATCGTTTAAAGTAATAACTCAGCGTACCCGAAATAAACCCGGGCGGCATTTCGTTCCCGTTTGAGGTAGTAAAGTGTTGGTCTAAAAACAAAGCAAAACAGGGCAAAAATTACTCTGGATTCTTATAGGTTTACATCAGTTTTATAAATCTGAAAATAAGGGATCTTGCTTGTGAAACGTTTAACTCTATTTCCAAGTCGTTTGTATTTTGTGGCGAAACGCCTGCTGGCGCGTACTTCACAACCTTGTCCTTAGAGTTCCTAAGTGGCCTTAAGTCAAGTCGAGCCAAAACAGACCCTCCCCGGCGGAGGCGGCCCCGTCTAAAAATGAAAACTAGTATCCAGCACTTCAGCGCCCTTCCTTCAACTATGTCGGATAGTCAGCACCTTCGAGAAACAATTAACTATACGTCCGACTAACAACTAGCTTGTCGCTTGAGTCGCGCCGGTTCACAGCTCTATCAATCTTGCTTCACTGGGGTTAGATTGGCTTTAAACAGTTCTGTCAAACACCCCCGCTTTTTTCAGTCACTTTCTCAAGCCATTTGGTATTTATCTGTCCGATACCCCCCCCCCCCTGCTAACAGAAGATTAGTATGAAGTAAATTTAAATCTGGTTTCGACCCCCGCTTTGTTTGTAAATATTTGCAACAAATATTGGCTATGAAGCTTCTTTGGTCTCATATCGATGCGATGCGACCGTTACCAGCCGATGCGACTGTTTACCATTCTCCCCTATGTTTGTTTGGCAGAGAAGCGGGAAAATGTTTTTGCGACTTCCTACAGCTGTGTTCTCCCCCCCCTCTTCTCTGTTTGTGGAACGCTGCTGCTGTTACAGCAACTGCTGTTTTTGATGCTGCTGCTAATGCCGTATAGTGATGCTGTTGTGGTTGTTGTTGTGCCAGCTGCAATGAATGATCTTTCCAGTTATTCTCGATCGTCGGGATCCTCCGTCGTCCTTGTCTGATTGTTGTTTGTGAGGCGAGGCTTCACGCCCGGATATCAACGCCGCGTATGCATCCCAACATCTTTCCTGTCGATGATTGTACTCCTGCTGTTGCTGCTGTTACTCTGTAATTAAAGTGCCGCAGCTGTTCTTGTACCAGCTGCAATACCCGACGGTATAGAGGTATCGTTCCAGTGACTCTCGATCGACGAGATGTAACCGTCGTCGTTGTCTGTGTATTTGAGGGGTCAGGCAGCGAAGAGCGGGGTGGACCGCCAAGCTGTCAAGCCCACGTGTGCGTGCCAAATATATATATCTGTGGATTAACTGACAGGAAAAATATTCACACAGGGCCAACAGTAAGTACCGGGCGGACATCTGCTGCTGCTGTAGGTGCTGCGTTGTTGCGGGTTATGACGCTGACACTTTTGTTGTAATCTATACGTACCAGGTATCGTAGAGCTGTAACTCCTACTGTTAACACTTCTACTGATATGTTCTCTATACCTGCCGCAAGCAGTCGTCGTGCACTAAACGGGTGGTGCGACTGTCGTTTTGCGCTTCTTCAAGGATAGGAGGGGGGTCGAGAAGTCATTAGGCGGTTACCTGGAACCTGCTTGCTACGACAAACTGTAACAGTTCTACGATACCTGCGATAGAGTAAATGTATGTAGGTGTGACTTCTGGCGGTGCAACGGATCCTGCTATGGTATACTACGGCTGCGGTGCTATCATAGGTATACTGTTTCATATCGGAACGATAATCGATTCCGATCCGCCGATCCGAACCTAAAAACACGATATCCGATAGGTAGTTCGGAAATTTATTGTATCTTATTGGATGGTCAAAAGTTGTGATTCCGGTAGGATAACCGATAAGCGGGAAATGCATGTTATTTGTCTCCTGCGCTGAAAGTTTTATAGAGTCAAGCTATCTGCGATAACAACTGTGAGATACGTACGTATATATATGGCAGGTACAACACAAAAATACCGAAAAACAGAACTGTACAGCTGCTGTGGTCAGGGTACCGCCGTGGAGAATGCATTTGCTTTTCTTCTGACCCCTGAGCGATCGACGTGCTCGACTTGGACCATATCTAAACAAGGGGGAAAGAAGAGCGACATCCTCTACTTGCTAAAAGGAGGCGTTCTTATCGAATATCGAGAAACCCTTTTTTCGGATACGATTACCGATAGGATTTCGGATTTATAGTATCGTCCGATAATATGTATAACAGGTTCAACCCTGATGAGGTACGACACGACGGTAAACATTTCGTATTTTTTCGCACCTCTGTAAGTACGTACGAGGTAGTGTTTGCAATCCAAATATATGTGTCACTGGGACCGGCATGCAAACCTCCACGCGGTGGTATCCTGGAATAGCATTCGCTTAACCCTTTTACAACCGCAAAAAAAGGATCCTCCACTATTTCCAAGTAGTTTTGTCCCAAAAAACGTTTCCGGCTCTAAAGGGGTTAAGCGATGCGCCGCCAGGCACAAATATCTTGTGCCACAAAAAAATGGGTGTAATGAATGTCGATACGAGTGAAGATATGATAATAAAACGGCACCATTTAGTCTCCATAGTAGCTACTGAAGTGACAACAGATATCGTATTTTCTACGGTGAAGAACCAGAACGGACACCGCGTGTGGTAAATCTCATCAAATACCTGGTAGAAGAACGGTTCAAGAGAACAAAACACACAAACGCAGACACACAGACACGCAAAACCACACACAGACACACACAGACACACACGTACGCACACACAGAAATACACACACAGCTGTGAAGGTCGTTTGCACTGCTGCCGGTATACCTACGAGAACGATATGTATGCATCCCGCCGGAGATAGTTTTGCTTAGCGCAAAATCAAAAGTTCAGTGGGAAGCCTGCGGTAAAGTGGCCCAGCCAACAAAGCCCAACAGACATGTCTCATTGGAGCCTGGAACACACTACGTACGGCACAACAGGAGTATTCATCGAATTTTCTTCGAAGTACAAGGTATTCCTGCCCCGTACACAATAATCATTCGATCAAACATTCGCACCTAGGGGTTGAATGTAGAATCTGTTGACAGTGGTCTCACGCTACCAGGTTTTCGGTTGTCGTGAAAGCTTCGCTGCAGGCGAAGAAGTTTGAAACGCCTGGTTTAGTACCCTTGTAGGTTGCAGGTTGCAATCGGAGCTGGGGGCAATGCAAACGCATTCCCTATCTCCCGATAAACACGCCGACAATGATTTGTAGAAACCGTAAACGTCAAGAATATAAGTCTGAGACCTAGTGACACCTTGATAGTGAATCTTTACGGGGGTTTTGGCCGTGGTGCTTGAAATCGACCACCCGAAGAGAATCCCCTCCCCTAACCCGAACCCAAACCCGAACCAGAACCTCGTGCTAAGATGCTGTGGCTTGTGAAGGCTCTAGGTTGACTCGGACGGGGTGGATGCTGTGCTTGGCAAGACACTAGGTTGATTCGGCCGGATACCAGAACCTCGTGCTGAGATGCTGTGGCTTGTGAAGGCTCTAGGTTGACTCGGCCGGGGTGGATGCTGTGCTTGGCAAGACTCTAGGTTGATTCGGCCGGATCGGGATGCTGTGGCTTGGAAAAACTCTAGGTTGATTGAGCCGCTTCAAAAACACCCCTCAGCCAACCAGAGTGCGTAAATAGCTACCCCAGGAAGATTCACGATCACGATGCGACTACTACTCTGGGCACCGCCCTGCCTTCCACACAGCTATCCGTATCACGTACCTGGTAAATATTATTATACCAGCAAGGCAAACCCCTTTTAAGGGACCTTACTGAGTTCGGTATTGGAGGTCCCTTGTATACTGACGTCCCGTATCAGAGTTATAGTGCCGATTTATCTATACTACTGTTGTTGTGGCCAACATTGGGCAAAAGAAGCGCGCAGTAATTTGAGGTCCCATATACACCGTTTTCCTTATCGTGGGCTACCTACTTGTACTTCGGGCTTCGGGCACTACTGTAGGGAAGCCGAGCAGGGGTGATAATAGTTCTGACTTCTCACACATAAATCCTGGAAGCATGATCCCGTTACATATCATACCACAAAATAAAACCCTACAATGGACGATCATTGGGTTTGTTTCAGAGGTTGTTCGTGCACATCCTCCCCCCGAAAAAAGCAAAAAACACCCCCAAGACGCGCAGCAAGCGCTACGTACGTACGTATCATACGACGATGCTTAACTGTGTAGATAAAAATGCCTTACGATGCCGCATCTATCTACGACAACGGCAAACAGTAAGTAGTAGCACAGAGTGGATCGTCGAGTACGATACGTAATGTTCCTGGTTGTTGACCAAAAAAAGCTATTTATTCAATTGCAGCGAGAACAGCAACGATGAGGGGTCACAGGCTCTGCCCGGCTGATGATGATGGCGGGATAATCACGGATCACTCTACTCTACTCTGCTTCTACTGGTAAACACGACGAACTAATGTAATTAACCCTTTTGGGACTTCAAGGGGAGGGGGAAAGTGTTAAAACGTATAGGGACGACTACAACTACAGCAAGCATCGATCGGCCACAACAAGCAGCCCGGACCGCTGATTTGATGAGTTAGGGGATTTACTTCGAAGTAGGACCAAATATTGTTAGAAAAAATAGGGAACTATATAGGTTTTGGTGTCTATACAGTAGGTTCTATTGTGTCTACAGTAGGTCCTATTAACTACCAGTTATGGACCAAATATGTTGCAAAAAACGGGGAAATATGTAGGTTTTGGTGTCTACAGTAGGTCATATTGTGTCTACAGTAGGCCCTATTAACTATGGTCCCCCGTAATACTCGAAACTACAGGGAGTGGGTGTTTCTGACACGCGTGCAAGCGTGAAATGATCCAAGTCGTGCTGCCGCTGCTACACGCCCCCCCCTACGAGTAGACGGTTGGTATCATATGATATGAGACCGCACCCGACATGCTTTTGGTCGCTATATCCGTGGGTCCCCAATTCAATGGCCACATACCCGTTGGTTTGGTCGTTGGTTCGGTTGTCACAGCGCGATAAAAACGAAGGCACGTACATACCGTAGTGAGGAGGGGGGAGAAGAGCCTGCTTAGTGACCCCGTGTCTGAGTTGCTGCTAGGGAGGGGAGCTGGAGTAGAAGGGCGAAGACAATAACTGGGATGGGAATAAAAAAAATAAATCACCTCTTGCTGCAGCCGCCACGATCTCCTCCTCCATTTCGTCGTAAACGGTGTCCCCCGCGTGTGCCAGCGCCTCCCCGACGGCGACGGCAATCGCTTCGTCTTCCTCCCGCCCCCAGCCGCGCCAGCCGTGCTGCTGTGATGATGATGTGCCTGTCTCCTCGCCGTTGGAACCTGATGATGATGAGTTGAGCGCCGCCGTGACTGCCCCTCGAATTCTCCTTGCGGCGTCCTCGGGCGTTACCAAAAGCGCGTCGAACCGGGCTGTAAAATCTGGGGGGCGGTGAGATGCGACAGGCAGTGAGCACTACTACTAGAGTACTACTGTACTGCATATATTACGACAGCAGCAACGGTTTGTGTGCCTAAGTAGGCTCCCCGTGGGAGGGGGAGGGGCGAAGTTGTGGGCACAGATAGGCCCGCCCGTACATCGACTGTGACCATGTGCTATAAATACCACTACTACTGCGAAAATTGTCCGAGACTACTACGTACCAGTAGTACGTACCGGTACTGTAATTCCAAGCTACTTGCCGTTCGTAGTTTGTCCCCAAAAACGTAGGTGTGGCCTATACGCACAAGCAAGGTTGAGGTTGCCATGACCTCTGTCATACATGCTGCTGGCCTTTTCTGAGTTCGCGACCGACAATCGGAAGAGCGATTGTTTACAACTAACTGCATCGACGCATCGACGGTGAACTTTTGTTGAGCAGGGCTTGTTTGTAAACAAGCTGCCGGCTGATTTACAGCTGTATGTGCCGGTACTCGGCATCATACCACAAGAGTATCAAATAAATGCACGACACCTTTGTACAGGTCTGTAAAGGCCTTGTGGCCCAGCTTCGACGAAATGGTGGGGATACCTAAGCTTAACTCGACTAACCTAGCTAACCTCAACCGCCCGGGAAGTTAACTGGAGGCTGAAGGCTACGAGTTTGTACGTACTCGAGAGCCTTTATATGTATCCTGAGGGTACAGAGTAGACAACAAAACACATAACGACGTGATGAATTCAACTCATCAACACGCTAAACCACAATTGCCACCATAGAAAGCACAACAGGCTAAGATGAATAAATGGGTGTGACATGTGGCCTCGACCGAAACGCGCATACCTATAGTACCTATCTTGGGGTGTCCTTCTGCTGGTAAGCTTGAACCAGCAGCTGGATTGGATATCTGTACGGTGACTGGGATCTTCAGCATCCTCGCCGCCAGCCAGGGCTCTTCGCCGGAAGAAGATCCCACCACTTGAGCGGCCGCTGGTACCCTTCCGGCGTGCACGAGGAGCAACAGCAATAATGCTACACATCGTTTACAGTACCACTGGAGTGGACTAGTGCCGCGCATGCCCGAAGAACCAAGTCCACGCCGTGTAAAAGTTACGATGGGTGCAACTGCCGGGCTGACCTCTAGATACACAAGTATTGCGCCCCCCCCTGGAAACGCCTCGCCCGGTTTCGGAGCTCCCGATACCGAAAAAAACAACAAACCACGCCTACGTTCTAGCGCCATGTACAGCGAGGACCAGGTCTGACACCACAGGAGGTTCGGTGTGCACCTAGCGAGTTGGACTGCGGTGCGGCTCGGCTGTCGCGGAGCAGAGGCAAGAGCTCCACTGATATAGCTCTGCAGCTCTCAGGGAAAAGACCTTCCGCAACCGCAATATGGAATCGAACGGGAATTTCCACCGCCAGGACGAGGCTGCTGCCGCCGATGCTTTGCTGCTGCCGAAGGTGCCCAGCAAGGACCTCCTCCACCGCTCGACGAAATACACCGCCGGAGAACAGGCAGGGATTCAGCTCCCGGTGACAACAAAAGATGTTCCCATCACCGCCGACGCGGAGTGCGCGCCACCGACGGTGCTGGAGCAGGCTGCGGCTGCGATGTTTTACGCCATCTCTAGCTTGATGGTGATTTTCGTCAACAAGGTGCGGTGGGTTTGGTTGATGTTCTTCTTCGCACGTAGTGGGTGGTTGCTCCGACGTTGGGTTTGCTTGGGGTAGACGTGAGCGGGCGGGCAAGGGTATGATACACAGGTAGAAGGTGGGTATGTATCACACGCTGCGAATCTGTTGCTCGCTGCTTGCTTTGTGCTTGTTCTTTCGTTCTTTCGTCTTTATACGTGTGATACGTATGCCCGATTTGTTCTTCAAGTCTCCAAGCAAGTCACCTGCACGTAGTCTACTCGTCTACGACGTACTCGTATAAAATCGTAGCAGAAAACGTACGTATCATGCGTACGTACATATCTCGTGATTACACACATATTAAATACCTGGTACCAGGTAGGACAGATCACGATCTACCGCAGTAGATGATCTACTACTGTAGATCCTATATCTATCTGTCGTTATGATATGTTATGTAGGATCTAACTGTGTATTACAGATATAACCCACAGGAAACATGTGCTATTACGCGGACCCTAGTTAATAGGACCTACTGTAATGCTGGCGTCCCCAGTGGCTCAGTTGGTAACCTCGTAAACCTTCTGAAGGCTAGGTTGCGGGTTCGAATCTCTCG
>JAYJME010004625.1:0-10772 GCA_036873775.1 Costaria costata
GGCATACACTAAATAACGATAACTCGTGCAACGGTAGGGGGTCGTCCGCCACTTTCACTCCCGCGGGTTTAGTCACGTTAGAGCCGGGAACGGGTTTTGGGGACAACACAACTTGGAATAAGTGTGTGATTTTGTTTAGGGTAGTGGAAGGGCTAGGCCCCTCCGGCGAGTGACTGGTCATCTCTCTCGCGAAAAGAGTCGGTTGTTGTATTTTATCGAGCCGCGTAGCAAGTAAATCCCAGTAAGGTGCGCATCGAGAAGATATTAAAAATAACAAAGCTTGAGACCGCAAGGGGCAAATAGGGTAGTCGCTTTTCCGAGTGGCCGTGATCGGCTGCAAAACAATGGACCTGAAGGTGCCCTCCACCCTTAACGTATAATTTGACCGAGATCAATAAAAGGAGTAGGGACGGTGGTACCGATCACAGTTCCAATAAGGCCACCAATTTTGTTGTCGCACGCCTTATCGGACCGAGGCTGTCCTCAAATGGTTCGAGCACGCAGAGTGCCGGGGTTTACAAGTCCCGTATTCAATAGCTGGCCTCACCATCTTTGTCGCAGCACAGGCTCTTCGTGCATCCTGAGGCTTCGCAAATGGTAGTATCAGCGTAGTCCACTAGACTGTAGTTGTCAGGGCATTTGAAGTCCGCGCAGACTTCATCTGAAGAAGCGTTAAATGATTGGGAGCGTAAAACAAGGTAAATTGGCGAACAGGGGTCAATAAACACCGGTAAGTATGGACTATAGTCCATTGTCAGTGGCTTCTATGAGAGCTTCGGCACCTTGCAGTTTGATTTCTTCAATGTATGTACAATATCTGCTAGGCCGCAGGCACAGGCAGACGTTGTACCAATTAGGTGTGATTTCTGAAAGCGTATTTGGGTGTATTAGGGCAGCGGGTCTACATGTGTGGTGAGCGCACCGTCCTTGTCGCAGCAGAGACTCTTGGTGCATCCGGATTCCTTGCACACGACCGAGTTAGCGTCTTCCACTGAGCTATAGTCGGCAGGGCATTTGAAGCTCGAACAGACCTCGTCTGCCGTTTCATGCGAGTCAACGTTGAGATTGGGTATGAAACATGTCAATTAGGGAAGTTATACAAATCTACTAGGTGTGATGATGTTAAACACCTGGCAACGTCTCACCGGTTTCCCACGGCCAGAGCCTCCATGGTTTCTACAGTGTTTCCTAGCAGAGATATTTTGACTCATCAATTGTTTCCACGAGCCGTCTGTACGTGGGTATGGGCTCCGGCTTCCTGGCGGTCTTACCGTCCTTGTCGCAGCATAGCCCCTTCGTGCATCCAGAGGCCTCACAAACTACCGAGCTAGCGTCGTCCACGGAGCTGTAGTCGTCAGGGCATTTGAAGCTCGAGCAAACCTCGTCTGTAGTTTCAACGCAAGCATCAGACAGGTAGGTGGCAAACCTTTCAGTTGGCGATCGTAGACGGTGCAATGAAGCCGGACACGACGAAGAAGGTGAACAGGTTGCTTCGATTGTTCTCCGGCGGAACCACCAACTGATAGTACGCAGCGTAGCGGGGAGCTATGGGTAATATCATTTTCTGCGTAAACTGATCATTCAGAGCTATTGGTCCAGACAATGCCATGTCCTTACCGTCCCTGTCGCAGCAGAGGCTTTTGGTGCATCCGGACTCCTTGCACACGGTCGATTGAGCGTCTTCCACCGAGCTGTAGTTGTTGGGGCATTTGAAGCTAGAGCAGACCTCGTCTGCAGGTTTATTGCCGCCATAAGAAATAGCAGCGGAGAGCACGTCAGCTGACGACAGTACACAGTCCAATCCAGGAACTTAATCACGCCATCGTGCTGACTGCCCTGCAGCCAAGGCCTCAATGATTATTACAGCGCGTGATACAGGTTTTCTTAGGTTTCGACAGAGCTTCCTAGCAGAGATAATTTGACTCATCAATTGTTCCAACGAGGCGTCTGTACATGGCTATGGACTCCGACGTTCTGGCGATCTTACCGTCTTTGTCGCAGCATAGTCCCTTGGTGCATCCAGAAGCATCGCAAACTACCGAGCTAGCGTCGTCCACGGAGCTGTAGTCTTCAGGGCATTTGAAGCTCGAGCAAACCTCGTCTGGAGTTTCAACGCAAGCATCAGACAGATACGGGTCAACCCTTTATGTTGGCGACCGTACACAATGCAAGATAAGCCGATGACGACTTAACCAGGGGGGTAGGTTTCTTAGAGTTTCCTCCGGCAGAAACCCCAGCTGTTAGTACAGTGTGTCGTAGCGGGGCGCGATGGACAATGACATTTTCTGCGCAAACAAATTTTGCATAACTACCAGCCGGTAGCTGAACATGGCCTCACCGTCCCTGTCGCAGCAGAGGCTCTTGGTACATCCGGATTCCTTGCACACGGTCGATTCAGCGTCTTCTACCGAGCTGTAGTTTTTGGGGCATTTAAAGCTAGAGCAGACCTCTTCTGCAGTTATATTGCAGCCACAAAAAATTGCAGTGGGGTGCACGTCAGCTAACGACAGTGCACAGTCCAAATGAGGCGAGTCAGTGGTAAATACTCATGCCATGGTGATGACTGCCCTACCGCCAACGGCACTATGTTTCGTACAGCGCGTCATTGAAGCTTACTTAGGAGAACATAGTGATTGGTACGAACAGTGTAGGCAGAGTGAAGGACGTGGACGTGCTGGTCGTCTCACCGTCCTTGTCGCAGCAGAGGCCCTTGGTGCATCCAGAAGCTTCGCAGACGGTTGCGCTAGCTTCTTCCACCGAGCTGTAGTTGTCGGGGCACTTGAAGCTCGAGCAGAACTCGTCTGCAGTTCAATCGCAACCATCGGACAAGTCGTTAGTAAAACCATCCGCTCATGCTCGTACATGCAAACATGATACCAAACAAACGAAAGCAAGTTGCAGTTGAGTGGCGTTAACCGTCTCTTAGCCAACACCCCCAAGTACCATACAGCCCCGACATAACAGAAACATTCCGACTCCAAACGTTTGCGCCAAAACTTGGTGTACTCGCCGGCGGGCTTCTATTTACTTCTGGTCGTACCGTCTCTGTCGCAACATTTTCCCTTGGTGCATCCAGAAGCTTCGCAGACGGTCGAGCTAGCGTCTTCCACCGCGCTGTAGTTGTCGGGGCACTTGAAGCTCGAGCAGGCTTTCTCTGTCGATTCGTAGGAATATTCCGTGGCAAAGCACGTTGCGACAGCCACAGGAGGATGTTCATGGGTATGTGGTTAAATTCACGGAGTAGTAATTGCAGCAGGTTTGGTACATTGCCGATTAGTCCTTTGCCCTTCCCAAGATATGGCGGCCATACGACGATGGTCTTAGCCGTAGATTGTATAACTTGCTATTATAGTAGATTATACCTGACAAACGAAATAAGGGAGACAGCACGCACACGTTGTAGAATACTCACCGTCTCTGTCGCAGCATAGACCCTTCGTGCATCCAGACTCTTCGCACACCGTCGATGCAGCGTCTTCCAACGAGCTATAGTTGTCGGGGCATTTGAAGCTTGAGCAGAACTCGTCTGGCGTTACACCGTAACCATCGGACAAGATAGGTGTCAAAACCGTCGGCTAGTAATCGTATATGCAGGCTTGAACAAACACCAATGGATGAAAGTAGTAAGTGGTTGGTGTTGCCCGCCCGTTAGCCAACTCCCCCACCTACCGTGCAACCCGTCATAAAATAAACATTTCGACTGGAATAGTCTTCGCGAAAACTATATGTACAGAGCCGCGGGCCTGTGTTGCCACATGCTCGTACCGTCTCTGTCGCAGCAGTGGCCTTTGGTGCATCCAGAGGCTTCGCAGACGGTCGAACTAGCGTCTTCCACCGAGCTGTAGTTGTCGGGGCACTTGAAGCTTGAACAGACTTTCTCTGAAGGTTTGATCACAAGTTGAAGCTCATTTCAAGCTAAACAGGTACTTACGAATGGTTTGGCGCATCTACAAACTGAACCGTATAAACACACCTGGAAGTAATTACTATGCGAAATCTAGCTCTGGATCATTAATCCAAAAACGTTTCTTGCAGTCCATCACAGAAGAAAGACTTTGGCGATGATGGTTTGGATGGACCAAGGCGTGCCGATCACCGCCAGGCGCTTATGGGTTTGTGGTATCACCGCCCCTATCGCAGCAGAGGTGCTTATTGCATCCAAACCTTGGCACACGGTCGACCTAGCTGTTGTTGTCGGTACATGTGAAGCAGACTTAGTCTAGAGGTTAATCACACGTATCAACGACATATGAGGCAAACGGGCATTTTGACGGCAATACGAACCAGTTACATACGGGGGGAATTAATGCCTAGGCGTATTTGGCAAATTACATCAACCGCCCGTTAGCGAAGGCCACAAAATACATTACGATTCTACATTTCACAAACAATTTCGCTTAAATTACCTGATCAAAAACAACCGTTACGACTGTGCGGGATCGTATTGTTGTGTGGTCTCACCGTCCCTCTCGCAGCAGAGGCCCTTCGTGCATCCGGATTCATCGCACAAAGTGGAGTCAGCATCGTTGAGCGAGCTGTAGTTCTTGGGGCACTTGAAGCTAGAGCAGACTTCGTCTGCGGTGCCACCGCGATTATCGGTCACATTGGAGTCGAATGTCAGGTAGCGACGGTACACACCCGGTTCGACCGGGAAGAGAAGAAACGGTTGTGATAGTGGCACATGTTGTCATTGAGGAAAACAAAACAAGCTCCATACACGCGTTAAAATCCAGGCATTCGGACCAAGGCGACCTTGGGAAGGCCAAGCTTAAGCACTGTCGTTTACGCAGCCCAAGACCGTATGCTCCACCGTCAACCGTCAGTCGTGGCAGTAGAATAAATGTTCGTGCGTTCTGATTTCACGAGACAAGCCACCACAACCTTGGTGGTTACGTTGCGCCAGCAAACTCTGTTGAAAATTGATCGAAGCAACTCTAGCGAGTCACCCAATGTCGATTATTAAAAGCGGGGTGCCCTCCGCTATATAAAAAGATTTGGTCGTTGGACCAAACCACCCATTGTGCGAAAAGACAACACACCTCTACAATCTGACGCGCTAGTGACCAGCCTATGGTTTGGCGGTCGTACTATTAATATCGTTTCCAGTTTCTCGATAAGAATCGCCATTTAGTGACCAATACTTCGTACACCAGCAGAGCAGTAAATGAGGCAAGGCTGCCCCATACTCGCAGTAGAACGTGTGCGTCATAAGAAACCAACGAAGGCTGCCGCCGCAAAACGCACACCGGCACCGCCAACAACTTCACCGCAACACGGCGACTTCGACCAACAGGAGACGGTTCGCGACGAAGCAAGTCCCACGCGTTACCAAGCTCGCCCGCTCCTGTAGGGGCCGGAGGTGTCGGCACTAGTCACGTCCAGCGCTCGCAACCACTCATGCAACATAACGATGATGTCAAACAGACAGCAGACAGCAGACAGACTAAT
This sequence comes from Costaria costata, assembly GCA_036873775.1. Taxonomy (NCBI): domain Eukaryota; class Phaeophyceae; order Laminariales; family Agaraceae; genus Costaria; species Costaria costata. Next base: position 5,449 of record JAYJME010004625.1, read on the forward strand.
GAAATATTATATGCCTGTATACACCCCACAATGAAGAGGCGTTAAGGCGACAACCGGCCATATTGTAATTAAATTCCAGTAATGAGCCAAATGAGGAAAGGCAACGTCTTACGCGCAGTAAGCCATGTTTGTGGTTGTTTCTAAGGAGCAAATGCGAAATCCAGCCGAAATATCAATTTCACTCAGACGCGCCGCCACCAAATCCATCACAGCACGGCGACGGCGGGCAACTCGTAATAACTTGCAACTCAAAACGTCTCTCCCCTTAGTCCCAGCCCACCCGCTTCTGCACAATACGGATTGATTGAGAATATGGCTCCCACAGAGCTGTTGCAATCACCAACTCTAAAAAATCTCATCGTTCCGAAAAAATAGAAGACAGTACACAGCAGATACATTTAAAATGTAATCCTGTATGCATCCCGAGATAAAGAGGCTTTTTTCCTGTAGGAAACCCACGGCCTCATTCTACCCCATTTTCCTTCGACGAACAAGAGACACTCGAGCGAATGACACAACATCGATTGTAAAAACAGGCCTACCCCGCCCCACCGCCTTCCCCCTATGAAACCTCGGTTTGACGACAAAATACTTTTTTTCCCGACACAGTATTAAAGGCCACGGACCCGAGCGTCATGCCGCGCTCACCGTCCTTGTCGCAGCACAGGTCTTTCGTACATCCGGAGTCTTTGCAAACGATGGTGTCAGCGGTGTCCAATGGGCTGTAGTTGGCTGGGCAGGTGAAGCTATCGCAGGTTTTCTCTGATGATTGATTGCAGTGTTCAGCGGCAACGAAGGCGGAAACCTCAAAAGCGAGAAAATGTGCTACGATATGGGTATTGAATGCCAATCCAAATTATTTAGTCATTGAAACGCTTCAATTAGATTTTGTTTCTGCATTCAAAACAGGCAGTCCAACTGCCCGTTCATGAACTTCGCCGTAATAGATCCAAGCTATTACGTTTTTGTGATGCGTAACGATGGCCTATTGACCGATACAGAGTGGAAACCTCACCGTCCTTGTCACAGCACAGGTCCTTTGTGCATCCGGAATCTTTGCACACAGTCGATTCAGCGTCTCCCACCGAGCTGTAGTTCTTGGGACATTTGAAGCTCGAGCAGACTTCCTCTGGCGTTCCATCGTAAGAGTCAGACATAATGGGGGTGAGAACGTTAGTTTGAACCGAATACACAAGAATTCCAAAGGGACGGAGGAACCCGTCAGGAAGGTGCCAGCGACGGCAGTATTGCCAAAGCTACCAAGTGCCTGTGAACCAGGCTTTGCGGGCTGGTTTCGACTGTACTCCAAACACTAGGCATTATTAATCTATTTTCTACCACGTCTTCTTGATTTTTCATGTGGCTTCAGCTCCCTCCCTTCCTTACCTCTGGTCCGGGATCACACAGCGGGCACTGCTTTCCTCCCCCTCCCCCTGTAACAAACGAGCCTTCATTTAGATCGCGGGAATAATTCAGCATTTGCAGCCCTCAACGACTTGCGTCAAATCCATCGTACACATGTAACACGATTTCTGCGGCCATGAACAGGACAACGCTTGGCAGGATTTGCACTCGTGACGTCGACCATAGTAGTTACGAGGTGTAACCATTTTTATATCACCGGGCATGCAAATGGTAATTGCGGAGGTGTGGACCCCCAATGTATGACGGTCTCACCATCCCTGTCGCAGCAGAGATCCTTGGTGCATCCGGAGTCCTTGCACACCGTGTCATCAGCGTCTGGTACCGAGCTGTAGTTCTTGGGACATTTGAAGCTGGAGCACACCTCATCTGAAGTTCGATCGAAAATATCAGTCAAATCGAGTGCAAGTTAGCGGCCATACCAAACATCATCGAACAGCCAGTAGAAGAACAATCGTATAGATATCACTCAAACTGTTTAGCCAAGAGGCCACGACTTACAGTTAAGTCCGTCATAACCGACACGTGTCGGTGTCGGCCGGGCTTGTTATTGCCTACAACACACTAGCATAGAGCTACGAAACGCCATTTCCCCGTCTTTGTTAATGGTCTCACCGATCCGGTCGCAGCAGAGGACTTTGGTGCACCCGGAGTCCTCGCACACGGTATTGTCAGCGTCGTCTACTAGACAGTAGTTGTCGGGGCATTTGAAGCTCGAGCAGACATCCTCTAAGCTTCCATCGCCGTAATTGGGTGAAATCGAAGGGAAGACAACAATATAGTGGTCAAGAAAACAACACATACAATTCTGCGGCATGGACGCAGTTTGCCACTGTTGGCAGACAGATTCCACTCAGTATCGCCAAGAGTGCCAGAACGGCCAGGTTCAAAGTCACTGTTACAATTACCTCTGTAGCTACATTTCAAAATTCGCTGCACAACGGAAATTGCAAGGCGGTTGTGTGCGCCACATCAGCTGCCTACCCAGAACGATCTTCCAGTCTGTCGCGAAATCAAACTCTACTCGTCGGGTTGGTTTCTGACCAAGTCCAAACATACATAAAGTTGCATTCGACAGATTCTGAATATTTTAATGCATACTAGCACACCAGTCCTGTTGTTCCATTGTGTTGTCATCAAGTCTCAAAGTTGCCCCGATAACCGGTATCTTACCCTGTACCTCATATGTCTCTTCCTACTACCAATACCCTTGCTGGAGAACAAACACTAATAAGTTCATGTGGTTTGTAGTTTTAGGGAGAGATGCGATTTTTGTATAAGGCGGAATACGGTTTTTGGGCCTGTTGTGGGTCCTGATTTCTATCCCCCCTCAACGTACTCCTAGTTCTCCTACTACTACAGTACTAGTACTGCTATGTGTAGTTCTACTGCTGCTACTACTCCTACTACTTCTACTCGTCTTCCTCTTCCCCCTCCTCGTCCTCCTCCTGCTATGACTAATGTTTTTACAACAATCACTACTACTACCCCTACTATTACAGTTACAGCAGTCCGCACGGTACACACGAAACTTTCCACCCCAACTACGAAATACAAACCCAAACACCAAGCAAAATGTGAGTATGTATTCTGCTTGTTCGATCGTATGGCCGGCCCCTTACCGTCCTTGTCGCAGCACAGGTCTTTAGTGCACCCAGAGTCCTTGCACACGATGGAATCATAGCCTTTGACGCTGCTGTAGTCGTCGGGGCACGTGTAGCACGAGCAGGTCATCTCGCAGCACTGGTCCTCTGAGCACACGCCGTCGTCGCACTCCACTTTGCCGGCGTTGGAGATCGGAGTGTAACCACCATCGCACCTAACGGAGTCGCAGTAACACTTTGCGTGGGGTGGAAGGATAGAGCAATCGTAGTCGGGGTCGGTTCAATAGATCTAACGTTCACAGTAGACGAGCAAGCCCCTTGATCACAGTGTGCTTGTCCTTGCTTGGACGCTTACGAGTCGGGCTTGTGGTGCATTCTGCCGTATGTGTTTGGAACATGGTGTGAATATTTCATATCAGTACGTATCATCGACTCGCGCATCGTCTTAGCTGAAAGGCCGATGTTTCTGCCTCTGAGTTTCCTCTACGGCCGCTAAACAATTGGACAGCACTATTGTCATGGACTGCACTTTATCTGAATATTGCGAAATATATCTTGGTACGTGCTGAAACACAAACGTTTCGATGCAAGGAAATGATCTTCGTACGAAAACACCGGAACGCGCTTCTTGGTTGGGTATTCCAGCGTCTCTAGAAAAAATGATGTCATAACGCCACAATACACTGAGTCTCTGGTTGCCACTCGAGCATGTTACGTTTTGGGTGAACAAGACGCTCAGCGTTGCGCTTTCACCCAAACGAATACTCCCACCATGCTGCTTACCTTCGGGTACGCGGTGGTGCGCCTTCCTCGCAGGCCCTGCTCGGTATTGGCTGTGCCTGTTGCAATATGGGCGGGGCGAGCGGGCGAAACTCAGAGAGGAAGGATACTGGGAACAGCTCAGGCCCTGGTATCGGCGACCTTGCAGAAAATGCAGCCGTGCCTTCGGACATAGAAGTTTCACGAACGTGAGGTGTGGATCTATCTATCGAAGCACGCGTGAGGTATCCCAAACGTTACTAGGAAGGTATCTTGGAGATTATTTCGTTCGTCTTGTAAATAATAATGGAATGCAATCCTTCGTACGTGATTGTGAAAAATGCTTTAGTACGATACATGTACCTATATATATATGCACGTCCAATGCATCTTGTAAAGTGTTCATGGTTTCTCCTCAGAATATTCTATAACGGATGAAGCGAAACAAGAAGGACCGAGCTAACATGGACCGATCAGTATTTTTACCCAATTGAATTGGTGGAGTCCCTAGTAATAGCTTGTACTCGTAAACATTTGACAGGAAATATTATACCAGGTACCCGTAGGTAACACTGTAAAGAGGGAAACATACGTAAATATATATTTTTGTTTTTCCAGAGGATACATGGTTGATCTAAGCGAGATCTGGATTTCGTCGTCGTGATGTGTACAGCTATTGATTCACAATGTAATGAGACGGACACAGCTTGTTGGCTCCATTGCCGCAGGTCACCGGTCTCACCCAAACCAAACATGTTAAAATGTGGATCGGATGAACCTGCCGACTTTCATAACGCGCCGAGCGCATTAAACGGTGTTCCGCGTAACCAACAAGTTGCGCGCCTTGGAAACATGTTAATGTCCGCACATAACAACTAACGTGTAGGTTAGCTGGTTCTTGTCTCCCAAAATAAACAAACAGGTATTCGTATATCCATGGATGTCAAATCTACTCCCCCTTAATAATGATACTATATATTCCCCAATAGATTACACAATACACGTAGTACGCGCGATCGAAGTATCCCACGCAGCTTTCAAAGTTGAGATGTGACGAAATCCTCGATCTCACAGCTGACGTTTTTTTCTTTTACAATGTTATTTCACACATACTTCATACATATATGTAGAATGATAGCCGGCTTAGGCATTTAGTCTGCGGGTTGACCCGTTCTCTGTGCGCTTCAAGACCCCCTCATCGCCACGGGGTGGACCTCTTCGTCCCCTTATCCCGCCCCCCTTCCTGCCTCCTTCGACCGGACCCGGGTAGGGCCTGCCCTGTCAGCTTCTTGTAAAAGAAAAAACGTCAGCTGTGAGATCGAGGATTTTGTCGAATCTCAACTTTGCAAGCTGCGTGGGATACGTCGATCGCGCGTTCTACGTGTTTTGTGTAATCTATTGCGGAATATATAGTATCATTATTGAGGGGAAATAGATTTGACATCCGTGGACCTCGGGAGGTGTATAAACACTGGGCATGCATGATTTGATGAATTATACATAATAAGGATATGTAGTTATTTCGAAGGAGAGCAGAGT
>JAYJME010004626.1:0-10772 GCA_036873775.1 Costaria costata
TACACATGGTCTACGCAGCTACGGTTTGGCCTAAACCCTGCTTGCCCTTCGCTAATTTTTTCTTCCTTCTCCATCATCATGAGGGTCGAGACGTGTCTGCCATCTACCATTTTCCTCCGCCATACAGCAAACCACAGTGGGGCATCCGGATGAGGGCATGGGTGCCTCGTTCCTCGTGGTTGTTTTGATGCCCTGCACACCAGTCGCACGCTCTGATGTGCGACGAATGTTATTTTTTCCTCACCTTGTTCGCACCCAAGAGTCTTGCAGCACATTTGCAGACGCATTCCAATCCGTATGCTGAACCACATGCCTGAAATGTACCTTACCTTACTTCCTTTCCGCATATTTTGTCTTCCCAGGTAGCGATCGTGGGCTTCGAGCCCTATTGATCGCCCTCGACCAGGCATCAGAAGCAACGTGGTTTGTAAGCACACTGGAGATCCAGTTAGCATCTTTTCAGATATGCGTTTCCTGTCGACTGATGCCTAAGGTGCGCGTTACCGTCGACCGGGGAATGCCCCTCAGCCTCTGGGGCCACGACACCGCTTTGGAAGACTCACCTAAATGCCCCGAAAGACGAAGACTGCCTGCCTTTCGAGCCGCTGGCGTAGCATGGAAGATGTCTCCGGACTTTCTCGTTCCTGAACTTGTGGAGGCGGCACTACTCAGGGATGTGAAATGGATGAAGCGGGACGGCGTGGACTGCCAACAAACTGTATCAAACACAACGCCTTCGTCTTTCTTGGAGCACGGCGAACGGCCGCCGGAGAGGCTGCTTCATTCCCCCCGGAGGTGTTTCAAGGCGATACTTACTTGTTGCGACCATAAGGACCACCCATTAAGCTGTTTGGGGAGTAGAAGCAGCCTATCGTGGCCTCCTGCTCTCCGACAGTTATCACTTGGTTGCTTACTAGACGAGCGTAACGACTGGGTGTCGTTACCAAGTACTCTGGAGTGGCTGTCTATCGGCGGGAATTTCAATCAGTCGATCGAGTCCGTAGCCTGGCCGGTCTTGTTGAGTCGTCTGACGTTAGGCCATGATTTCGACAAGCCGATCGCCCGTGTAGCGTGGCCCACGTTGTTGCTGCATATTACGTTCGGCGAATCTTTTAACCAACCGATACCCGATGTGGTATGGCCCGTTTCACTCCTGCGACTGGCCTTCGGGGTAGCATTTGACCAGGCGATTGTCGGTGTTGTTTGGCCGGCGTCTTTGCTGCAACTGCCCTTCTCTGGTGAATTTGGGGAGTCGATCACTGGTGTGGTGTTGCCATCATCACTTCAAGACCTGAGATTAGGAGGCATGCTCTGTAATTCAATCACCAGCGTCGTCTGGCCCGATTCATTGCTGCAACTATGGCTAGGAGGTGCCTTCGACGAGCCTATCGCCGAGGTTGTGTGGCCAGCATCCTTAACCCGGCTAAATATTTCGAACTGTTTTGATCGCCCGATCACCGACGTTGTGTGGCCAGCACCGTTGAAGCACCTGGTGTTTGGCGACATGTTTAATCAATCGATCACCAAAGCCGTGTGGCCAGCATCTCTAAGCCGGCTGGTTTTTGGGAAATCATTCAATAGGTCGAAAAACAAGGTTGTGTGGCCAGCATCCTTAAAACAGTTCGTGTTTGGGCATACTTTTAACAAACCGATAACTGAGGTATTCTGGCCAGAATCCCTAAACCGTTTGATGTTGGCGTACTGGTTCAATCACCCGATCTCAGAGGTTGTCTGGCCAGCGTCCCTTCATATCCTGAAGTTCGGCACGAGGTTTGATCAACCGATCAGCGAGGTTGTGTGGCCGAGCGCTCTGCAGTCGCTTTCGTTCGCGGAGGGATTTAAGCAAGACGTCGAGGCAGTTGTCTGGCCGCCATCGCTGAGGTGTCTGACGTTCGGGAAAGTGCCCAACATATCAACCGCCGCCGCACTGTGTCCTTCTGTATTGGACATTGTGACAGCCTGGGATTTGTGTCGCCATCACTTCGACGACGAAGAAGACCTGCTCGATCAGGACTTTTTTATGGACGAGTTCGACGAGTCAGTGTGACCCGTAGTACGGTAGGAAATGTCTTATTGCTAGCCTTCGAGCACGTCTGGGCCAGTACTTCGTATGTTTCCGACAGATGGTGCTGCTCAACCGAGGAGCTACTTTTGTTTACCCTATAGTTAAGTACATTCCTCGGGCAACTGGTTGTTCATCGGGTTTCACCTATTATGTTTCTTCCGTTCAGTTTGAGATTGAGGTATGAAAAACTTTTGACGAGGAGCCGCATAATGTTTCGTTGAAATCCTATCGCAGTGTGGCTCTTGGACTGAGCTTGTGGTTGTAGCCGGGTTCCCGTGAAAAATATGCGTTTGATGCTGCGTCCCACAAGGGTGGTTGGATGCAATGCTTACGGCGGTAGTGAGATGCAACGTGGCAGCTGAAACGGGGGCCTTGCTTCTATCGCCCGAATGGGGTTGATGTTTCCTGGTTACGTTGCCGCAGCTGTTTTTCGAGTTGCGGTTTAACCAAGGGTTTGAGTGCTGTCCTGTTCGCCTGCCACTCGCATCTGGTTGAGTTTGCAGATCATATGGACCGGTTAATCGTTAGCATAGCTTGGAGATATACTTCCGACACCTGCTGCGTGTTGGTGAATAAACGGGGCAGACCGATTTGAACAAACGCGTTCGGTGGGTTCCTTCATGGATACGTTGGATAGGGTAATCTGGATTAACTGCATCGCTTGGCCGGCGACACCACCAGCAGGAGGCGTGTGGCGTATCGAAGTCAGGCTTGGCCGGAGAAGCAAGAGTGTGACGTAACGAATATTACTGATAAACGTTGGGAAGAACCCGGTGGCTAGACTAGGGCGGGGTTGTGGTTCAGGTTTTATGTACTCTGTTCTTGCTTGGGGTGTTCTATTGGTTTGCGCCCCTAGAGTAGCAGGTCGTTCGACTTCATTGAGGGTCGAAGGAAGAACCTTGGGTTGCGGCACCGTTACTTTTCAACCGTCGGTGGTGAAGCCAATAAACTTATTTTCGGTCTATTGAAAATTGGAGTTTGATGAAGGAATCGAGCCGAATGATATTTTCGGTGTTCTACAGTAGCGTGACTTTTCTACTCCTATATATCGGGGGTACGGACCCGACCTGGTACACCGCGAGTTGTATTACATGTCGTTCATTGCACGTTTATGTTTTCTCAGGTGGTAATCACATCCTACAAGGTATGCAGGCCTTTCTGAGCACGACGGGGGCCAAACGTGGCCTGAAACTGGCGATAAACCAAACCGCCTTGTTTGGGGACGGCAAGGTAATTAAGAATTCGAAGAGACGATGATATCGGCGCTGTGTGTTGTCGCAGGGGGGGTTCGTCTTGCACTTACTGTGGGGGGTCAGCGTGTTGGCGTCATTGATGTGCGGCGAAACCTGCTTTCACGTATTTCCCAACTTTGCGCGTGGCATGTTCAGGCAGGCATTGATGGGCGGGAAACTGTTTTGTGCGTTCAAGACAACGTCGGAATGGGCCTAAAACTGGCGATTGGCTGGGATTGTGTGCGAAAACCATTTTCTGGTTTTGAATGGTTGTTGAGTGGGTTGTGTCAGTGTTTGGATGGCGTTAACATGCTGCATATGTTTATGGGTCATATGATACAGCAGTATTGTATACGAAGTACTACAGTACTGTAGGTGTCTGGGATATTATAACTGTGGGAGATGGATACCTCTGGCACAATGTTCGCTGAAATATGGATACAACGGGGCTACAGGTCACTCAGCATGACGATCGCAAGACTTGTCTTTCACCAAGAAAAGTATGTACACGTTTGACAGACGACACTATCCCCCATACATACCGTTTCTCGAGAAGCTGCTGCTATGGCTAAGAGTCAGTCGCCTGCAAAAGTGGACAGTGAACATACTCGAGTATAAGGGGGGAAATCTGCTCTACCTCAGGCATAAATACAAGGGTAAATTCCATACCGTCCTGGACCCACAGGAAATATCTTATATGGCCTCATGGGCCAGTCTACATGACGCTGAATTGACTTAGCAGGCTACTCCGGTATTTCTGTCGTAGCAGCAGCTTGGTTAGTGCGCAAACTTGCACGTCGATCGGTGTGCAACGGAAGGGCTACACATGCGTTCAGTTAGTCGTATGCAACGGCACGTAAAGCAGCAAATAGGTCCGAGAGCAGGGTGTTCGTATGCAATTTCCATGACCTGCGTCCCGCCGAAGGCCTGGGGCATGAGGTAGATTTTACGAACAGGGGGGGAAATATATAACACAAATTCACAGTCAGTCGGCTATAAGAGATGTCTGTTAGGGTGGTGGCAAAAGGCAATGAATTCATCAAAATAGATTCCAAGTATTACTCAAAGGTCCACGATTGTATTAGTGAAGAACACAACAGCAATCCGCCTCGGTAGCCGAGACTTGGATATTATTACTCAGTACTTCTGGCTGTCGGTTGGCAGATTAATCGCTTGCGCGATGACGGGATTATTCTACTCGTGGCCGTGCCGGGCAAGAGGTTTCGGGCCCAAGGCCGTGCAAAGCATACTCAAGATGAAGGGCATTAAAATATGTGCAGACATCGAACCGGGACGGCTTCACGTTCCAGGACGAAGCCAATTACAGTAGAACTCGTCGCAAGCTTATGTATCACAAGCCGTTGAACCAAAACCTTGGGTGTGTTAACGGGGCCATTTTGGTGTTTTCCTGGTGTACGTGGTCGGATGAGTCACAGCACAATGTCTGCGTTGGGTTTACCATTTCGCTCCTCGACCTCATCTGAAATCAAGGCAAGAGGCGGCTGGAGGGTTTATCACTGAGATATATATTTATATATATTTGAGTTTAGGATAATCTACCTTGACACTATCTCGCGTCCAGCGTGGCTTTCTGATCTACACCGAACGATCCCCTCACGAGTGGGGGTCCATATATCTTCCGCTCCTCCTCCTTGTAAAAAACCTGGCACGACAACCCCTCTTCCTCGCCACATGTAACCCAATAGACTTCGGTTTTATTCGTTACGCTTGGTGGCGGTGGCCGTCACGCTGTCTACGAGAAACATTTACTATGTAGGACGACATACCCTCAGAAGGACTTGCAGTCGACTGTCAAATGCCTTAGGTTCACATACGTGTTGTTATATTTCCTGAAAATGATTACCATCAATGATGGTAACGTGGAAGCGAGATTGCATGAGGCGCACTACTGTATAGGCGACGATGAGGGGGGGGGGGGGGGGAGCACTCACGTGATACCGCCACTGCTATCAAAATGCGCGTCGTAGCCTCCGTCCCGAATGTCTCAAGATCATATATTCCGTCCCTCGTTCAGGGCATCGTGACAATCCCTGCTTTCATTACGGCGTTGCACAGCTGTGTTGTCCGTAGCTCCCACCGCCATAACGGCTCGTTTCCTCATCAACTATGTTCTGCCCCAGTTTGTCTATTGCCTGGTTTGAAGTACAACCTTCCAAGACTTCTACGAAACAATGCCACGGACCCCTGCGGCAAGTTCCCCCATTACGTGTGGAGTGCCTCATGTTTGTCCTCGTTTGTGATATTTCACGTCTCCACTTTGTAATCACTGCTCTCCATGCAATCACCGCTAGCTTCATGGCGAGCTGAGACTCCCCCTCAGCGTAACACGATATCTTCTCTAAGAGCAACTGACGGACTATCCCAGTCGTGCGGCAAAGCGGAGCCTACACTCTAGTGCAGCAGACACTTTAAATGCGGTGTATCGTGCGCGTTGGCTCTATTAGAGTAGTGACCAAACGCTATCCGGTTAGGACCCAAACATCCGTTAATAGCCCTACCACTCCTCAACATTGCGAGTGTGGCAGCGCGCTGCTCTTTGCAGCTTGATGCCACCACTTCCCAGTGTCAGCTCTTGCAAATTGTTTGCGCACGTGGCTATATCAATGGGAGGGCAAAGCGTTCTCCAAGCTACAGTAGAGTCACCGCGAAGGTGCTGGCAATGTCCCCCACCGATTTCCGAAACGCAATTGTTCGTGAACATGAGGTTGTCAATATAACGTGACTAGTTCACCACCGTCATCAGTTGATTGAACGACGATTCTAGTCTCGTCTAAAAGGAATATAGACCAGCCAAAGACATGGTTCAGTGAACTTCTTGTACTTCGCCCAACTTCATATTTTGCAACGACGTAGGCCAGACAGCATCGTCGATCTGCTGCTCGAAGCCACACCCTAGCGCCACTTCCAGCAAACCATTAGGCCACACAGTACCGGAGATTGCTTGATTGCCGAACATCAGTTTCAGCATATAGGCAGGCCACACAGTGCTCTGTATTAGTTGTGGTGAATCTTGTCCTGAACTCAAGTTCCAGCAACGAAGCCAGCTAAATAATACTGAGGATCTGTCGGTCAACGTTAGCAACGTAGCAGGCCACAAACACTCAACGATCGGTTGACTGAACCGTCCACACAACGTCAGTTCCAGCAACGATTCAGACTAAAGGACATGGGCTATCGGCTGGTCAAATGCGCCAAATACGCCCCCGCGGACCGTAAGTTCAGGCAAGGAGGTAACCCAAGCAACGCCGGTGATCGGTTGATTGAAGACCCTTTTGAACGTCAGCTTCAGTAGCGATTCAGCCAAAGGAAGCCCAGTCATAGGTAGGTGCGACGCCCTACCGTGCGTCAGTTCCCGCAAGGACGCAGGTCAAACAACATTGGTGATGGGTTCGATTAATTGACCAAATTACGTCGGTGGTCCTTGCGCCAAAGTCGCCCCCGATCGTCAGTTCTACCAATGAGGTACGTGACACCATTCGCCCGACCAGCTGTTCCACCATGTTGCCGGTAGAAACCCACCCGAGGAAACTCGGCGACATCAGCCACCGTACGTTATCTGTCACGTCCCAGCCAAGTTCTAGTCTCCGAAGGGAAGCCGGTGCCGTCATGTATTGAATCACGTTCCGAAACTATCGATGGTTGCAAGACACAACAGTTCAGTAGTTCGAATAAACGACGCACAACCTTCAATGTATTCTCTGGGTGAGGCCATTGATCCAGAGAACGGCCGCAGGCGATGAAACTTGTATCGGTATCGGAGCGCGACAACACCACTGCTAGACCAACGTCGATTTAATATATTACCCAGCTCCATCCTTTTGTCAAACGCCTTTAAGAGGTTTGACTGCGAAAACACCGGCACAAACATGTCTGCGGGTAGGTTCCACCTCGCGGCAGCGGCTCGTAGGACAGGTAGTCGTCGCCTTACTGTGGCCTTGCGGAAACGACCGGATATGTAGTTATCACCCCAGAGGCTGCGTGGCATCCATGGGCTGACCGAAACGGACAACGTACACTGGATTCGGCAGGCAAGGCACAACTGGAAATAAGCCAACTGCAGCTGCAGCGTGTTCACGTATGATCTGCCTCCTTCAGCTTGGTCGACAACGACATCCTAAACCTCAAGGCAGGGGGCGTCTTTTGGGAGGATGCAACGAGACAAGGGGCGTGCAAGACGACCACATTAGGAACAAAGATGACACATGGCGCGACCGTTAGCGTTCCGTTGGTGCGAACGGCCTAGTGTTGGGAGGATGATACATATATGGAAACTTAATCGAATGCAAACTTTACGGGACCCCTACAGTAGTAGTCCCTCATGGAAACCTTTTGTCTTCCACCAATATTTCCGTAATGCGAACCAAAGGCATTGGCTCACACGCTACTCTTTCTGTGATCTTTAACGTTTACATGTCCCAGGAGACAGTGCAAAATTCGCACACCGCGATAAAGGGAATACTTCAACAACGCCACGTACCTGTAGCTGGAATGCTGCGTACTACTGTCGATATATTTTGCATTCCATTCCAGTATACCCACTGTCGCGGATGCCAGTAAGTATATATAAACTTCGAAGTATGCCTTCATGCCATTGGAGACGTGAAACACTGCACGAACCAACACAATAGGCGCAAACAAATAGCTCTATATTGGGTGTATCCTCGCGATAGTGGGGGTTTGATCGAAGAGGTGCGAAGAGTGCTGTGAAACGCAAACCCTCGGAACACATTGCGGCATCGCAGATGGCTCACAAAGTATTTTACGCGGTCTGCACCCACGACGGTATTGCTGTGTGCACACAGTCCAAATAGGGAACCCGTTGACAACGTACATATTGCGTTGCCTTTTCCCGCAGGTAGCTACGATTGACGAGGTGTAAAAATCTATTTAGGTCGGACGCACAGGGGTCTTCACCGGACATGCTTGTATTGAGAACAATGTTTGCGTACTGTATTCTACATCGACGTATACCTAGCGGGCCTATTGAGCACTGAAGGGGTTATTCGTTTGGGCGGTTTCAAAACGATGATCTTATGTGGACAATTCATTAAACGTAGAGCATCATTATACGTGCACACAGCGATCATTCTTCGGCGTTTTGGTTCATCTCTGTCGCCACAGCAAAAATACACTTTGGAGCTCCGTTCCCGATTGTCCTAAACATACCTTCGATCTTGCACCAGCGCAATGGCGTTTCAATGGCGGCAATGTACTGTGTTTTTGAGGGGGGTGCCGATCGCTAGTGTGGTATGGCCCGAGTGTTTGCTCAGACTTAAGTTCGGCCGGCTCTTCAAGCATCTGATCACCGATGTGTCATGGCCTCATTATTTGGTGCTGCTGATTTAGGGATAGCTTCAACCAGCTGTGATCACCAGTATAGCATTGCTTGATTACTTGTCGCACCTGGTCTTTGGGCATTGGTTCGACCAATCGATCACCGAGATGGTGGGACCTGCATCTATGCTGCAGCTGACGTTCAGATAAGACTTCAACAAACCGGCGGACACTTCTACCCCAGCTGGCCTTCGGGGATACCTTCGATCAACCCGTCGCGGATATGACATGACCCGCTCCTTTGCTGCAGCTGTCCTTCGGGGAAGACTTCAACCGACCAAATCGCCTCCGTTTCATGGAAAACATCACTAAAACGGCTACTGTAGTGTTTTGTGGGAATGTTCAATCAACCTATCACGAAGGTATTATGACCCTTTTCTCTGCTGCACATGGCTTTCGGGAATGACTTCGACAAACCGATCACCCACGTGGTGTGGCCAGCATCTCCTCACCGGCAAATTCTCGAGTGCGGTTTTAATCACGCGATCAAGACCGTTTCGGCCGCGCTGCCTGCAATTATTTGAGTTATGGGCAGCATTTGATGAACACACCCAGCAGGTTGTATGACCTGCATACATGAGGTGGGTGACATTGAGCCACGTGTGCGACCAACCATCCGCCGCGATGGTGTGGCCCCCGTCCATGGAGCCTTGGATACTCTCGAACAGAATATATATATATATATATGTATATATATATTCGCCCGAGTTCTACGACGACATATTGACCTATTTGAGTGTCACTCAGGGCCCGAATGGTTTGACCAACCAATCCAAGTGTTTCTGGGGCATAGGTAACAAACATATTGGGTCGATTGACTCCATGCAGACCATTAAGCCTTTTTGGGACCAGGAACGGCGCTAAAATAGTTTGGAAGTAAGGTTGCTTCAATACCGGTAGTCTGATGTGAGCAGCGACTTTGGGAGTTCCACTTCGAGTGGGCTGCTGTGCGGCGTTTTGCCTTGTACTGCAGAACCACGACCTAACCTGGCAGCCGAGGGCGGCTTCGTATAGCCGATGCTGCTCCTGTCAAACAAATTGATCACGTTCGGCCAATGACGTCTATAATAATTTGGGACTCGGGCCGACATTTGACGCAGAGCAGCTGTCACGGGGGTTATTACGTCTATGAATCCGGCGATCGCCTGTTTTGTTTTCGGGTTTCCGATTAGTCGATCGACAAGTACCTGCTTCCCGTATGTGGTTGTGGGTGTCGTTAATGATGTTGTCGGTGCCTGCCGGTGTTTGGCGGTCATTTCAGGCCGCCAATCGCTGTGATGGTTTAGCCGCCGTGCCCTCAGCAGGTGGGTTTCGGGAACTACCGTAGATGAAGTCAACCTCTTGCAAGCATCTGCTGCTCGGTGCGTGGTTTAACTGGGCGTTTACCGCTCCCTCGAACGGCCGCCCGCACTATCAGTAGAGAGACTTGTGGTGCCTTGTGAACCACGTCGATCATGACGATTGGGGGTAAGCACGATTGGGGGGAAGCACGTAACATGGGTATTGTATGTTTAGACTAAGTTGAAGCCTCGTCAAGAGGCCCGTGGCTCGGGTAGGTTGAGGTATGTGGAACGGGCCAGGCCAAAGAATACACTTTCTCGTGGCTTCGTCGTCTTCACATGATTTGGTTGAACCTGGGGTGGAAGGAAGGCCGCTAATCGTACAGCTGATTCATACAGCTGGTGCACGCGGCATGTTTGGAGTGCGGTAGAATTTCCTCATGTTGGTAATGGCATCGTCAACATCAAACCCTAACTGGGATTTCTTGGGTATTATAGCAGAATTGGGTTTCACTAGACGGGCGTTTTGGTGTGAATAAATAATAATAAGCCTCTCTAAAGCCGCGTGCTACTTGGTGCGATGTCGTGTCGCATGATTTATTGCGATGGATGGATGGAGTGTATTTGGTTGGGATAGTGCACGTTCTACTTGGTTTGCGTGTCTTCATGCACAAAATAGAGGTGGGGATAAAGGATAGGTTTCCGCAAACGGAGTAACGGTCTCCGGAAATGTAGTTAAGGGAAAACGTGGTTCATTTGTACAAGAGAATTAGGCTTGTTTTATCGGGGATAGGGGTCAGATTGTTTGGACTGGAAAACGAGAGCACGCGTTCACTCTTG
>JAYJME010004627.1:0-10770 GCA_036873775.1 Costaria costata
GATCTGGGCAGGAGGATACTGTTGTACCGGTATACGCCCACACTTCTTCTTCGGGCTTACAAAAGCAATCGCGCAGAAGCATAGAAGCGGTACACACAATGACAGCAGCAATACGACACCAAATATGGCTCCATACTCTGACCTTTGGGACAGCCACGACTGGCCACGGTGATTTTGTGTTCATGTGTGTGTGCGGAGTGCTCACCAGAAGATACATGGACTCATGACAACATTTCCACGTCATTTGTATAGCCAACATACATACTGAGTACTCGTGCGTCGCCAAACCTCGTCCTGCCATACAAGCAGTTGTACAGCAGTACTTTTCCAAGAAATAGGGACGCCCGATGATGCCCCTCCTTTTCAACTTGCGACACCCCCGGGATTTCAAGTCAACCACACCCCGAAGGGGAACCTTGTATCTATATAAAATATGTATGACCAATCTTAGACCATGAGTTGGCAAGAAACGATTATCGCGTCGGCGTCAGTATCGGATTATCGAGGAGTGTTTGATTTCGTCGAGCTCTCTCTGCGAGGATCGGCTTCAACGCCCCTCGCCCTTCGTTTCCCCCGCATACCTCGCCGTGAACGCGTGCGGGGGCTGAGAGACACGATTGAGAAGTAGGCCTTTTGGGTGGCATGCTCGAGCGTTTCTTCGAGTCTTCACAGGGAGTGGTCGCACGTGAAATTCAAATAGCTAACATTTTAAAATAATTGCAATTGGCATCTGACTTTGTCCCAAAACTATTTTTGTTAACTGTGAAAAATATGCGTAACATAACTACACCTAGTTACTTTAGCATCACGAGGACAATGAATGGACAAAATAGAATATTTATTTGCGACCTAAATCATCAGTATAAAGATACCACTCATGGCGTGGAGTGCTGTTTAGTACTGCTGAATGTACTGTAGTAGTGTATACCGGTGGTATGGTCAGTACTCTACGAGTTTTACTGTGATTTTAGCGAGATTCCGATAAAATTGTTTTGTTGGTTTTCGAATCTTGAGCCTGGACCTAGGGTGGTTATTGTCAGAACCGTTCATCTTGCGGTTGGTTGCTAGAACACGTCGAGTGTATGATAATGTATCGTATGAATGAACGGACATGTATCATTGCTTTGTACGAGTACGTACAGCTTCAGAAACAGGTACAGCAGCAACCCCGAGCGTTGTACGAGTACGAGCACATACTTATAGTTCGAGTATGTACGAGTACGAGTATGCACACTCCTACTATTTTGTGCAGGGATGATGTCCTGTGCCTCTCTATATTCTATATAGTGATGATATGATACCCTACGAGCATCATCTTGCTTTTCTTCGGTTTATTAGAGATTTGTTTTCGAATCT
The DNA here is from genome assembly GCA_036873775.1 of Costaria costata. Classification (NCBI taxonomy): domain Eukaryota; class Phaeophyceae; order Laminariales; family Agaraceae; genus Costaria; species Costaria costata. Next base: position 1,357 of record JAYJME010004627.1, read on the forward strand.
TACGACACCCGGATGTTGAACGTTTGTATGTGAAGGATATACGTTTTGTTTACTTTGCAGTGGGGTGCATTTATTTACTACGTGCAAGAGTGAGTATAAATCAACATGTGCGAATACGAGGCTATTTATAGCATCTGCAGCCAGAAAACGAGCATGAGCATGTGCGAGCTGTACGAGCACAAGTTTCTATGAGCACTGTGCGCAGTGGTGAGGTACGCGCAGTTGCTCGCGAGTACATATGATGTGATTACGTGTTGTTTCTGTGTAAAATTATCACACCCTGTACAACTCTGATAGTTGTCAGTTGCCAGGCAGGCAACTACTCTTTCAAAAAGCTGCGCAATTCATTGGTCTGGACAACTACGTTTTGAAAAAACTGTGCAACTAGTGTCCTGGACAACTACGTTTTAATAACGCTGCGCAACTAGTTGTCCTGGGCAACCACGTTTTGAAAAGTGCTTGCGTAATGGGTAAATAGTGGTCTGACGGTGTCGGAGGAAGCCTACCTTGTGTCATCATGTACTGGAAATGTATTCAAACCGGGAAAGTACATTCTCACACTCCTGCTCCTGTCCCCCTGATCAGCCCTTTCACCTCCTCGAGCTCGCCGAACACTGCACGTACAATATGTTTGGCGGATCGGGCGTGGGGTCAGTTTGGCCTAATGCACCCTGACAACAACTACTATGTATACTACTGTTTCTGTGCTACGGTGATGCTTTCAACCTACCACTCCATACGAGGTTTGTACTCCAACAGTACTATTACGTGCCGGTATCAATTTATTTTGTGATTTGGTTTAGACTGACCAGGTACCATGTACGAAGCAAGCGGTCCTCGAGAGGGACAGGCGGCCATGTTTTTGTTTGCTATTTTAGTGCAGGCAAACACATCTCCGGTGCAGGTCGCTTTTGTCATCCAGCCCATCCATTCCATCGCTTGCCCCCTTAAGTAGCTTCTGCCACACTCGAGCCCACCGAACATTAGCATTTACCTGGTATGTGTGGTGTGCAGCTTCTTGGGTCGATTTGGCCTACTAAAACTGGCAACGAAGTCTGCATGACGTACAACATGTGATGTGCGTGCGTTGTGCTGTAGAACCTACCGTAATAAAGCGAGTAAACATCTTTATTGTATCAAATACCCTGGGACGCTATTTTTAGCAAAAACGGACAAAATCCGGAGTAAGCACCCCCTGTCAAAACACAAACCGCGAAGAACCGCCCTGCGACACAACCCCCCTATCATTTGTTTGGGTAAACGCCCCCGGGGCGAGCTGACAAGTCGCTTGAGTGTGGGAAATGGAGCTGTTTCCGAAGCAGGCAAAAGGTCGGTTTACATGGGAAAGCTGATACTTGGTATGGGTAGCTACATGGTGTGCGAAACAACAGCCAAAAGAGAAAAGTCAGACGCGGACAAATAACCAAGCATGCTATACTGTAGACGTTCTTCCGTTGAAATACACTTGTCACCCAGCCACTCAAACGAGTACGCATTGGGGCGTGTACAACAGCTCGTGTTAATGTGTACGCGATGATGATGGGCTTGCTTGCTGATCACCTGATGTGATACAGCCCAGGTTTCTGGTATATGGATACGGTAAACGCTCAGTCAGCATTGACAATATTAGTTCCAACTCCGTATCATGTTCTGCTCCGGGGTCAAAGGCTCTCATCGTATTTAGCGCGCGAACCCTATGCAATACCAACCCCCGCCACTGCGATATCTCCTTTGCTAACCTAAACAACAGCCACGCGAAGACACATATGTACAGCTCAATAGCTCGATCACCGGTACCCGCCCCGCCGCCCTCCTCGTCTTCAGTGCTTTACACGGTGCTGGGCGTCTTGTTGTTGGTGTTGGGTTGCGGCATGACCAACACCTGCTGCTGCTGTGCTGTTGCTGTGGGTGAGAGGTGTCTGTTTTTCTTGTTTTTGTGTATCTCTCCGGGCGGCCAAAAGGGTCCGAAATAGGTTTTCAGAAAACGCCCCGGCCCCACAGTAGGCGTCCCGGGGCGTCTTTTTAGGCCTGCCTTATCGTAACCCCCCGGGGCGCATTCACTCGCATTAGTAACAACGGTATCACCAGGTACGAGTACCGTACTTCGACGACAGTACTACTGATATTGATTATTGATACAGCTCTGTGATGTACCCTAACCAGTTCCGCTACTACACGTCAGATGCTGTGTGTTGTTCCCTGGCAGCAACTGCTGTGCAGTGGGGGTGGGGGTTTCGAAACTAATCGTATTTGTGTGTGGGGAGAGATTGGAGTGTCGACGGTCAGGCTAGTCCAATGCGGTTCTGAAGAGGTCTCCACGTTTCCACCTTACATACGGACGGAAACATCCTCGTTTCTTCCACATTTCTAGTAGTCCGGGCGAGAAGCGTTGAGACCGTTTGTTTCCTTCTGGTAAAAACCATTGCAGTACATAATTGGTATGTATGGGTGCTGCTGCTACTATTGCTACTGCTGTCTCTCTGTCCGCGTTTGACACAGTTTACCGCATTGATTGCGACACCTGTACCTATATATTTCATTGTGACGAACCCGGCGTCTACAACAATGCGCGAGCTTGTGCGAACTCGTGGACCTTGGTTTTTTGGACGTCGTTTCGGGTTGACGGCGGTGGCCGCGCAGCAGTGCGTATTTCAAGCTCCTGTGCCTTGTGTTTTGTGTTTGTTGCTCTAGAATGGCCGCGTGGTTGGTTTAATATATCGTCTAACGCACACGGCCTGTTGCAAGTATGAGGTAGGGAAGCCTCCTTTCCATTCTACTAGTATAGTAGCTGATTTCGATTAACGTTCACGATTGTGTAAGAAAAGACGGCGACCTGTATTGTCAGGCATTTGTCTATATGGCATAATTTGGGTGAACGTTTCGTGCCGAGGCTTGGTACTGATATATTTCGTTGGGATGGGTTCAGCTGCGCCAATGTACCGCGCGTGTATCGAAAATACACTTGCCGTGTAGAACCAGATATGAATCATGCCAACTACGAACATCAGCACCACGCAGGTTATACATCGTACCTGTCGCAGTAGCCTTGGCTGTGTGTTCAATAGACGTATGTTCGTATACCCAGGCATCAGGGAAGTACATAGCTCGCGGTGTTCGAGGCATTTGCTTCGGTTGAAACTCGACAATTTGAAATAGCTACCCGTCGGTACCTTGGGTGTACGTACTTAAGAGTGTCCGTTAACATCATCGGCAACTTTCTGTCGCCGATAACAGAGCAAGGAAAGGCCGGGGGAGGAATCCCCTTTACACGCGCTGTTCCTAGTATAAGCTTAAACATGTACAGGGCTTGTTTTGTTGTTGGTATGCAGCACGTCCGCACTCCGCTAAGAGCGCCAACGCTCGCGGCACCGACCGCGATGTCAAATATGTCGTGCCCATCAGCTCGAAGCCGGCACCTATAAAAAGCAGCATTCGATAATCATCGAACGTCTTTTGTGGTGTTTTCCGATGTGGTTCGTATTTGTGAGGTACGCTAAGGACAATGTCACGATCCAGAGATGGTAACGTCAATATTTCTCATGTAAAAAACGATTTTCGACCCATACTGTCATGCGTACGTGAATCATTGAACCCATGCGAGTCCTACGCCGATTACGCGTTGATCCAAAAGCGGTGAGCCTTGTTTCGGTGTATCGCACAGGCCATCGTCGTGCAACATTCGATGGATGAGAATACAATACCCGTTTTGCCTATCTACAGGTGCTCTGTGTGCTTCTACGTCTTCCTCAATCGACATAGACGGCGACAGCATTTTCGACAGCAACTCTGCCGGGGACGATGGAGGTGTGAAACGTCTTGAGATGTAACGAGTTTTTGCGATCTCTCGTCGCTTTGGCATACCCCAATATCTTATGGGATACTGTTAAGATTGTGAAAACGAAATACTTATCAAGTCCTCGTTATTCCATTCCGTAGTCGAAATAAGCGTCGGTATCCCCCCGGCAGAATAGCTAGAACATAAAACCATTAGTTATGCAAGTGCCAGAGAGAAACCAACCTAGGCGTTGTTGTTATGCCAAAGGACACCTGGTTATTGCAAGCAACGTCGATTGCCCGTTGGATTTATATGACATCTGGAGTATACACGGAATGTGAATCGTGAGACAATGTCTCTCGGCACCTTAGACTACACATATTTCGCAATATGTCGTACCAATACGTGTTCCCTCTGGATAGCGGAGTTAAACGCATGCCGTTTTGTCGTTTTCCGTCGAGTTTGCTGACGATCGTGTTTCCAACCCGCAGGGGCTGTATATATTTATGAAGGGTCCTCCATGCGAATCGACGGCAACACCTCCTTTGTGGACAACGTTGCCCAGGCGGACGGAGGTGAGACGCGCGTCTTGTGTTCGGTAGGGTGTAGTAAAATGCCATTTTTGACAGTTCCAGAGTGTTTGAAACGTCAACATAGTAGGATAATCTGTCTGCAAGTGGTTTGCTGCAGCGCACGCGGCTCTAAGGTTTTTTTACCTGACAACAGCGACAGCGATGTGAAACGTATTTGACCCACACGAGCTCCATGTGTCCCCTTTAACAGTGCTGTCTTCGGGCGACCCGAGGCAATTCCGTGCAATTCCACGGTAGGGGCGATTGCCTTACGTTTCCCATCTTTCCCACAGAAGGAGCTCAATGCCTCATCCATAACCCCAATGTGAGCAGCATTAACATTACACGCGTTGCCCGACGAATAATCCCAATGATTGCCCATGTCGTAACTAAACATGTACCTAGTAAAGTACCAACGGGCTTGCACAGATATTGGGCATTTACTCAGTTGGAGAGCTCCGTGAGCTAGATTAGGCGATGTTGACCCCAGAAATACCCCCATCCACCGCATCATGCTTCGTCTGAGAAACAAGATGGTGCCAGACATCGACGGGATAAACTATGGATGATACCTGCGTTTTGGTACATGTTTCTGGCCGTGGCTTAAATTGACTTGTTTCGTCTTTTGCGGTTGAATCTACGCACAATACTACGAGACTATGCAAATATGCCGACGGTTGAAACTATTGTCGTTCAAAACCTGATCCGAACCGTATATGGTTGGGACATCAATACTGCACAGCCCAGATGCTAGGTACTTCCAAGCAGTTTGGCCTACTGCTGTATCGCTGTAAGCACAACCACAGGAATCAGATAAGTGGATCGGCTGAGGTCTCTAGAATATTGGTGTATGCCGAGTACACTGACCAACACAATTGCCTATACCCGTAGGTGCTATATCTGCGGCGACAAACACCGTCGTCAACATCAACGGCAAATCATCTTTTGTAAACAACATGTCCAAGAAAAACGGAGGTGATAACCCCCTCGGAATGTTATATGTTTATGACGGATTTTGTTGCCAAAGGGGGCAAGCGGGTGCCAAGACACACCTGGTACCACGCTTGATAACATTTTGTGTATTGCACCGGAGGTGGTGAACACGGCTTGGGCCTGGTGTGGTAGCCATCTATCTCGGCGGCACCACTTCAATGATTGTGGCTTGCGTAGCAAAACGTACGGCATCCTGGAGAATTCCCATCGAAAGCATGCGTACTTGGAGCATCAACGAACTGCGAACCATGGGCCAAACCCCTCTCGATAACTCGGACTTGTTGTACAATACCTGGTAAGTCACACAGGTGTATGTTTAGTCCAGATAGCAAAATTGTGCGCGGGCCGCTGTTTTGGTGCTGCGTCGAGCGGACTGAAGACCCTCGTCACTGCTGTTGTCTACCCGCAGGTGCCATATATTTGTATTTTAGGTGTTCCTTTGAACTCGGCGGCATCAGTTATTTTGTCGACAACTTTTCCAAGCATAACGCAGGTGAAAAGCGTGTATTGCAATGCCTAGGTAAAAGTTCATTGGAGTTAGTTGAAGCGCTTGGGCATTTCAAACATCAACCAAGTAGAACTACTGCCGGTATGGCGACCGACAGCGGCAGCGACACCGAATCAGAAAACGTATACTGGTATACCATTACGCTATTGACTTGAACTCCAACTAACCGTATAATTGGCTGTCTTCGGAAGCCAGGGACGTCGGCGTAAGCGTGTTTTCGTTATTAACGGGCTTGACCGATCGCTGCATTTGCTTAGATGTATGTCGCCGTGCTGTAGCTTCTTACTGATATGTTGCACTTGGAGCGATTGAATCTGCGTACAATGCCTCGCACTTGGCTCCACAGTTCTAATCACTTCGGCTCAACACCTTCATCCGAACCAGTTGCAGTGAGAACGTCACCGCTACGCAGGCCATTCGCCAGGACGTTTCAAGTAGATTTGTTTCCACTCTGTGTTGTATCACAGAAATAACAACGGAGGGACGCTGTCTGCCGGCTCCCTGCGTATGCTGAGAACACTGACAGCAATACAAACCCCAACCGCAGGTGCCATCGGCGCACAGGAAGGTGTATCTGTCAACTTCAGCGGCAGCACCTCTTTTCTCAACAACGTAGCCAACGAACGGGGAGGTAAGAATCCTTCGGGATGGTTGTTTCAATGCCGGGTTTGATATCATGCTGGATGTGCTCCAGAAGCTTACTCTACACCTGCAGACTGCAGAACAGCTCTCACGTTTTTGGGGGCAAAATACTTGCAATTGGTGTGGGATACGTTTTGCAGAAGTGAAAATAGATATGTAAACACTTTGTACTGCTGGTGTTGTTATGCTGCACGTGTGATACGAACGTCGTCAATAACGCCTACGCTTGTGGCACCGACCGTGACATCCACTACGTCGGGCCTATGAGCTAGAAGCATTCGGTCTTTACGTCGTTTTTCCTCAACCGTTTTGGGATGTTTCCTGGTAGTGACAAGTTTAGCCGTTTATGCCACCTGCGCTAGAGTAGATTTTCACGGCTGAACGCCGCTCCTGCTGTTCTTTGATGTAGCTTGGGTTTGTAAGACAAAGCCTAGCGCAATGTCCAGACCCAGAAGTAGCATTGCCGTTTTTTACCATCCAAAGCCCGTCCGGACACGTCGTGCTATGCATGCGCGAATCGTCCACGCCATGTGAGACCGCTAAGCTTTTGAGTTTCGTTTATAGTATGTGTACAATGTGCGGTTAATCAGGTTACGGAGAAGCGCAACGGCCGTTGTATCGTCGCCATTGATAGAATGACAACACTAACACTTACACTTTCAAACCTCCAGGTGGCCTATACGTTTCTGATACTTCCGTAGTCGTCGTCGATGGCGACAGCATTTATGACGGCAACTCCGCGAAGGTCTCCGGAGGTAAGGAATGTGTTGATATTACTGAAGTGCGCAGCAGAGACACCCACCATGTCGAGTCAATTAAGGCCCCTCCCATCCGGCAGCCAAGCACTGACCACCAAGCACCGAGCGCCCGGCAACCCACGACCTACACTTACGAGTATAGGTGCCCTGATTCTCCTATCAGCATCATGTTTGCTAAGAAGAACCGATGTCTTCATTCCGTCTATATATATTTGTGTAGTTCTGCCGAGATTCTTTCGGAGACAAACGATGGCGACTACTCGCAAGTTCTGGATGTTCCGCCCGTGGTCTGTTCGGGCTGTTGGGGGGTGACGTGGGTATGCATAGCTATAGTCGTTTTTTAGGGTGCCAAAACGGACAAAAAGGGGATTGACGTCGGCCAAATGGCGATACCTGGTGGTTAAAAGGGGGTCATGGATAAATGTAGTAGACGTTTGGAGGTCTACCCCCCCAACATGTGGTCAATGGGGGGTATCATTTTGGCTCTTTATGCGCCGCTGTCACGTTGGGCCCAAGGACGTACCCGAAGAAAGAAAAACAGTGCGCGTGCTCGGCATGGCCTTCGGGCATCTCGCCAGTGCGTCGGAATTGCATTTGAAGCAGGTTTGGGCACGCGGGAGCGCCTAGCGGCGGCGTGTTTTGCCTATACCCCCAAATGGCTGAACAAAAAAGGAGGTATACCCCCATTTGACCATTTCCCAATCTTAAACAAAGGCGCGGGACGCTGCACAAATACACCAAGCCGTGCGACAAGTAGAAGCCCAGCACACACGCCAGATAAAATTATTCCTGGTTCCCAAGGGGGCGAGGGGAGCTTTTCGCTGCTCAACACCCGAAGCATCATGCCCTCTAGGTTCTTTCAGCGCCAATCGCTCTTCTCGTTTGAGCGTTGCGTAGCTAGGCAGGGATCAACACGAGAAAGTGACACCAGACTCCTCCCCGTGACAGAATGAAAAATAAAACAGCGGGTGGTGTGCGATTTCTCCACGTATGATATACGTGTTCAGCTGGCGTACTCGTACAAATGAACAAATGCTTCATTTTTCGCCAGTTTTATTTTATTTATATGTACCTCTCCGGTCTGGGTCTCCGAAATATGAGTGTAGCGCGGTACATATAGACGTTGTTTTTTTGGTCGCCCAATCTGATGAGATTGAAGAACAGCGCCAGTTTGTCATAGGACAGGTGCCGCGGACGTCGCACGTCGCGACACGTCTGAAGAAGCATGTGGGTGGTGCATATGTCTCTCGTTGTCGCGGCCGTTTTGAGCAGGTTCCACCTCCACCTTGTTGGTGGTTGTCGAAGTTGTCCTTGACTTCGTTGATGCGATGCTAGTATGGGCTACCTGGATCTCGCACCTGACCCACTCAGCTTTTCGTTTTAGGTATTTCGTTGTTGTTTTTTACGGCTGGTTCTTCTGAAACAAATACTCGAGGAAGTAATTAAGATTGTTTGCTGCTGCTTCTTGCTGCAGCTGTAGTGTTGTAGGAGTACTTTACTGGTATTTAGTGGTCCCCGAATTTGGAAAATAAAGAACCAACTCCATTTTCAGTACGAATGTAATTATGATGTTTTGGGTTACTTCCTCCGCCAACGTATATGCACCAGGGCTCCATGGTGATAGTGAGTATGCTTCAAACACTATTTTTAACAAGAGCAGCGTCGCGCGAGCGACGACCCGGTCGACCGAGCGAGCGGCGAGCGATCGAGCGGGCTACACGGCGGACAGTCGACGAAGGCGGCGCAAGAGGGCCGACACGAACGAACTTTCGACGGTCGAGCAAACGGGCGATCGACGGCCGAGCGGACGAGCGATCGACGGCTGAGCGGACGAGCGATCGATGGTCAATCGAATAGGCTATTGACAGTAGAGAACGAGCTATCGACGCTCAAGCGAACGGCCGCCACGAATAATTTTGAGCGGCGGCGCACGATCGACGGCGCAATATACCAAGTGAGCGGTGATCGATCGAGCGGCCTACACGGTGGGCAACCGACGAAGGCGGCGCAAGGCCGCCACGAATGAACGATCGACCGTCGATCTTTCTCTACCATCGTCGATCGTCCGTTCGCTCGACCGTCGATCGTTTGCTCCTTCGCTCGACCGTCGATCTTTCTCTTGCTCGACCGCCGATTGCCCGTTCGCTGGAACGTCGATCGTTCGTT
>JAYJME010004628.1:0-10767 GCA_036873775.1 Costaria costata
GTAATAGTAGATTATCTTGTGTCTCCAGTAGCTCCAATTAACTATGGACCAAATATTGTTAGCAAAAATGGGGAAATATTTAGGTTTTGGTGTCTACAGCAGTAGATCCTATTGTGTCTACAGTAGGTCCTATTAACTATGGTTCCCCGTAATAGTCGATTGATTGATTGATTGATTGGTTGGTGTGGTGGGTTGATTGATTGATTGGTTGGATGGTTGATTGAGCGATTGGTTGATTGATTGCGAGATTGGTTTATTGATTGATGGATTATTGATTGATTGGTTGATTGATTGCTTGGTTGACTATCGATTGAGTGATTGATTGCTTGCTTGATTGGTCGATCGATTGGCCGATTTGTTGATTGATTGATTGGCTGGTTGCAAGATTTGATTGGTTGGTGAATATGTTGTGTCAAGATGGTGGGTTTTGATAATATGGTCCCACGCAACTATAATAGGGAAGGTATTTCTTGTTGGTGGGCCCATACAGCAGAGACAGACAGTGATATGTATTTATATATCTATAGACGCACCGAGTCCGGTGGGATATCCTCTCTGGAGTCAGACGGGGATGTACGGCTGGGGGGTATATACACGTGACTTTCGGTTGGTTTGATGATTTGGTTGATGGATTGCCTGCATCGATATAGATTGATTCGTGTGTCGGGTTGAGTGATAGATTGACTATTACGGGGGACCTATGAGTAAATAGGACCAAAGGTTGCTAGCAAAAAAAGGGAAATATATAGTTTTTGGTGTCTGCAGTAGGTTCTATTGTGGCTACAGTAGGCCCTATTAACTATGGGCGAAACATTGTTAGCAAAAATAGGGGAAAATATTGGTTGTGGTGTCAACAGTAGGTCCTATTGTGTCTACAGTAGGTCCTCTTAACTATGGTCCCCCGTAATAGTTGACTGACTGCTTGATTGATTGATTGATTGATTGATTGATTGATTGATTGATATTTTGCTTGAATCGTTGGTTGGTTGATTAATTGTGTTGGTTCAATGCAGCCGCCGAAGCGTCGTGCCCCCCCTGGCGTCTTTCAGAATACGCACCCCGTTTGGATAAAAATAATTGGGCAAAACGGTAAACAATAGTTGCCTGAGGCATCTCTACAACACCAAGGTCAAAACGATAAAAGCAATTGGGCAACAGAGCCCAATAGGTAAAAATAATTCTGCAGATTTAAAAGGCCTACCTTAACCATTTTTAAAGCTGCACCAACGTTTTTGGCAAAAAAATACTTGGAATTAGTGTGGCTCGAGTTTTTTCAGCAGTTAAAGGGTTAAAACGGCTCGAAAAGGACACTACCAACGAGACGAGGCGAGAGGAGACGAAACGAAACACCATACGTACGTCCCCCCAATTGTCAATTTTACTTGTTTTGTTTAGTTTCGTTTCGTCTCGTTTCGTTTTGTCTCTGTCTTCGTCTTTGTCTTTTGTTTTTTGTCTTTGTTTTGTCTTGGTTTGGTTTGGTTTTGGCTTGCCTTGGCTTCGTTTGGTTTGATTCCGATTAAATCGTTTGGTTTTAAGATGAATTACATTGGCCAAAAGCATGGCCTGGAAGCTCACCTGCCGAGGGCGTGCGCGCCAGACAAGGCAACGATCTCCCTGTCGTTGAAGCCCATGCGGTAGAACACGTCGCGGAGACCCTTCGCCGTCGCCATCGGGTTTCCCTTGTCTGCTGCGGGGAGGCGTCCTCCGGCGGGGACGGCCTTCACATCATTATCCTTGCGCCCTGCACGCCACCTTCACAAGGAAAACCATAAATGCACACACACCGCACCAACAGCACAGAATCGCAAGGGCACAGGTACATCGTGGGGACACAGGTGCATCGTGGGGACACAAGAACGTCGTGGGGACGCAGGTAAAGCGAACAAAATAAATCCAGAAAAAAAGTATTTTGTCCTTGCGCCCTGAAGGCCACCTTCGCAAGGAAACCCATCAGCGCACACACGCCGCACTAACAGCACATAATCGGTGGGGGCAAAGGTACATCGTGGGGACACAAGCGGTATGAACCATGTAACCCTTTACTTGTCGCAGTTTTTTCGACTCTAATTCCAAGTACTTTATTCCCAAAACGCCAGTGGCCTCGCAAAAATATATATTTACGGGGGGACCATCGTTAATAGGACCTACTGCAGACACAATAGGACCTACTGTAGACGCCAAAGCCAATAGATTTCCCTGTGTTTGCTAACAATATTTGGTCCCATTTACTAGGGTCCCCCGTAATAGCAAACATAGGGAAATATATGCAGGTTTTGGTGCTTACAGTCAGTAGATCCTATTGTGTCTACAGTAGGTCCTATTAACTACCAGGTATGGTGCCCCGAAATACGAACTCGAACAAAGGGAGAGATCTAAGCTCTAGGTGACATCATATCATCACGGTTCCAGTTCATATTTGGCACCAGATCTGGACAAAAACACATGCGCTTGGCCATCCAGGTAATTATGCAGGCATGCAGTTGGCTGGGCCTAGCTAGAGTGGTATGTGGGACATCTGGCCAAGCAGGTGAGGTGTAAATGACTCCTACAGGGTTATATGTTATATCCCACGTGACAATTACCGGTCCAAGATACCATCAACTGGCGAAAGAAGATACTCGCTGTAATATTCATTAATAACAATCATGTCAGGGCAAGGCCAAGGATAAGGCAAAGGACGTGGCTCACTTGATTTGGGGGCCGCCCATCTTCTCGACCGCGGTGACGCCGGCCAGAGTGTACAGGTCGCCGTAGGACAGGTCGGGGTACTTCTTCTTGATGGGCTCCAGCCATCTGCTCCACCCCCACCATCACATGGAAGGGAAGGAGACAGCAAGGCAGAAATACAGCAAGGAAGGCAAAGCAGCAAAACAGCAAGGAGAGCAAAGCGGCAAAAAAAAAACACCCAAGAGGCAAAAAAGCGGCGACGCAGCAAGGAAAGCAAAGCGGCGACGCAGCAAGGAGGGAAAATAAGCAAAGCAACAAGATGGGCGAGAAGGGAAGCGACACAGCAAGGAAAGCAAGGGAGCAAGACACCGAGGCAGTGATCCAGGAAGGCCCGAGAACGTCAAGGCCAAGCACAGCAGCACTTCAACCCAAAATATAAACCAGCACATGCCCAGTTAGTGACCCGATCAGACGAGGGGCGGGGTGGCGAACTAGAATGGTCTTACGGCTTGGATTGCTGTGTCTTGAATTCCGACCGGCTGTGGTTGGCTTGAGATTGCTCGGCTTGCCACCGTTTTGTTTGTTTCTTGTTTTCACTCCGGCAGCAGGGTAAAAAATGAAAGCTAAGCCGCCCATCCCTTTACCTACCAGGTACTGGAATAATATATGCGTCTGTTTGTCGATATAATAAACTCTACTGCTGTTGACTGCTTGGATTGCTGCAGCTTGGGCTGCACTGGGCTGGGCATTGCGATGGCACTGCACTTGAATTGCGACGGGAGTGGGGTGTGTCCACCAGACGCCTGCGTATTCTCAATACAAAACACAAATGGCATTAGATGCGTGCTACGATAGGGGATAGGGGTATAATAGCAGTTATTGGCCAAAATGTCACTGGGAATTAACTGAAGGGGATTCTCAAACTATGGAACTACCCAATACCGGTTAGTTTTAATTTTTTCGTTTTTATACCCTGGTTATGTCACTGGGATTGCTCACACCTTTCGTCGAAAACCCGTTTTGGGAGGAGATACAGAGCTCCCCAAATGAGGAGCCTCAGAAAATATCAACATCATGGAACAACACCCACCCCTACTCGTTTTATCCAATATACTTTTTTGGGTTAGTTTACACTGATTACAGTAAAGGGTATAGAGCTTCTCAAGTGAGGAGCCTCAGAAAATATCAACATCATGGAACACCTCCACCCCCCCTATACGTAGCACTTTTGGTTTTATCCAATATAGTGTTTTTTGGGTTAGTTTATACCAGTACTGAATACAGCATAGGGTATAGAGCTCCCCAAATGAGGAGCCTCAGAACATATCAACATCATGGAACACCCCCCCCCTATCGTAGTATGCCTCATTATAATAAACACATAAATGGGAGGTACCTGGTATATAACCTTAGGCGCCGATATAAGGTACAAACGACGGAAAACGTTGAGCCGCTGCCCCCTTTAGGTGCCAATCAATGTAAGGTACAAACGACGGACAGCGTTGAGCCGCTGGCCCCTCAGGTGCCGATGTAGGGAACAGACGACGGATAACGTTGAGACTGCCTGTTGTTTTGTTCCCGATATCCAATGTGTGTGTCTATTCTTCCATGGAGCCGTTCTGCCCACCCATCGGCATCCAGCACACCCATGCTGATTCTTCATCCTCGAGAGATACCAACCAATCTGGACGGAAATGTAAGGACCGCTTGGTATCCATATTAATGCCTGAACGGTCCTTACACTTTCGCAGAGATACAAAGGTACCGGGGACGAAAAACAGAACTCAAAACAAACAAGACACATTCCGACTACAAAACCGCATACGGGGGTGTATTAACTCACGGCCCCCCCCCCCCCCCGGACGAATTTCAGAGCGGATTTCCTCGAAAACGAGGTGGATGCGAAAAAAACGAAAAATGCGGCTTTTCGGAAGGTCTCGTAGTCGAGATTTTTCGATAGACGCGTTGCTCGGCGTTTATCTAGTCGAAAAAAAGCGGCCTTGATATTAGTCCGAAGTGGGGGAGGGGGGTCATATACCCCGTAGTGTACGGTAAGCAACCAACTTGCCGGGACACTCTCCAGTGCCAACAGAAGAAAGTAAGGGAAGAAGGACAAAAGGGTGCCATATCAATTTATCGTGGGTGGTATATACGTGCTACGAAGACTAAAGTGATTTCCTCTCATGGTTTTTGGTACATGGCAATGCACGCCTATTCTGCGGGAAACGAATATAAATAGGGTTTCTCACCCAACGGCGTTTACGAGGCCGGCATTGGCGCCGTCCGCCAGTTCCTGCTCGAAGCGCATGGTGCCGCCCTGAGAGCCTCCGGTCTTGGAGATCTTGTCGTACGTGCCGGAGGAGTGCCACGCCAGCCTGCCATGCCAATACAGAAACCGACCAAGAAACCCGACGACATTACAATGAAACCGACGACATTACCATGAAACCGACGTCCGTAATATGAAACCTGATTTTGTCGTACGAGCCGGAGGAGCGCCACGCCAGCCTGCCATGCCAGTACCAAAATCGACTATGAAACCGACGAAAATACAATGAAACCGACGACAATACGATGCAACCGACGGCGAAACAATGAAATCGATGACATTAAGATGAGACCGACAACAATAAGATGAGGCCCGGCGACAACACAACAATGAAACCCGCGACAATCCAACGAAACCAACGATTAGACGATGCAACCGACGGCGATGTAATGAAATCAATGACAATGAGATGAGACCGACGACAATACAATTAAACCGAAAAGACGATGAAACCCGACGACAAGATAATTAAACCGACGACAAAACGATGAAACCCGAAGACGATACAATGAAAAGGACGACACCACGATGAAACCCGACGATACCACAGTACAATGAAACTGACAACAATACGACGAAAACCGATAATACGATGAAACCGACGACAATACAATGAAACGGACGACAACACGATAACGCCCGTCGACAATACGACGAAACCGACGACAAAAGAATGTGAAACGGACGGCAATACGATGAAACCCGGCGACAATGCAATGAAACCGACGACAATAAAGCCCCTTCACCTGAGCCAAACCCCCAAACATACATTTACATATAACTGTACGAATAATACAGCAGTATCAGGAATAGGAATCGATCTGCCCTGAAATATCTAGATTAATCTACTGCTGAAGATTACGAATTCGGGGTCGGCGATCTGTCCAGTAGAGCCCACCACTTTTTCCAGAAAATGGTTGTCACACACTGCTTAAGATGCAAAGGGACCACACCTCGGACAGATCATGATCTAGATCATCTATAGATCATCTATTAATAGACAATAACCTGCCGTTCTGAGATGCTGTGCAGGATCTGTACCATACAGATCCAACCCAGGAAACACGTGCTAGATCGTGTAGATTGTACGGCTCCCACCCGGCAACATGAGCTAGATCATACAGATCAGTAAATAGATCTGCCCTGAAAGATCTAGTCGTCAAGTGGGAATCGATTATCTGTCCGAGGTGTGAAAGGGACCAGCGCTAACCCATGGTTGATGGGGTTTGACTGACTTAGCGTTATGGATAGTAATACATGTCTTGGACACAGTGTGTGACAACCATTTTTCACGAATAAGTGGTAAGCTAACCTCGATCTGTCCGATATTTGCTGTATTACCATGCTACTGCAAAACTTCAAGGCGTACTGCTGTACTACTGTACCTCACAAGTGTAGGCCCCTTGTCGGCATCCTTGTTCATGAGACCCTCGATTTCCGCCCTCACCTAGGTCAAAAACAGAATTAAACAGGAAAAATTATAAGGATAGGGACAAATCAGCATTAAATAAGACAATGGAAAAGGATGAGGGTAAGGATAAAACAGCATTAAATAGGATACATGACAAGGATACAAAAAAAGACAGGGATAAAACAACACTGAAAATGATAAACGACAAGGAAAAGGGAAAAAAACAGCATAGACTAGGATACGTGACAAGGGTAAGGATAAAAACAGCACTAAGTACGATAAGTTACAAGGACAAGCGAAAAAATGCAACATAAGTGTAACAATCAGGATTGGGTGAAACCGTCAGAATCGAAGAAGAAACCCAATCCGGGTTTTTCGCTGGTCGAAAAGGCACGGGAGGTGTGAGACCGGAATCTGTGGAGGTGTGAGTCCATAATACGGGGAGGTGTGAGTCCAAAATCTGGGTAGGTGTGGGTCCAGAATCTGGGGAGGTGAATCCATAATCAGGGAGGAGGTGAGTTCAGAATCTTGTTGGTTGAGCGAAAAAGAAAAAAAAACGCACCCACCGTTTTCAGTGCTTGGGATTCAGTGCAGACAGCAAACACATATCGACACAGGAAGGAGTTCCAAGTAGGCGTGGGACTTGAGAGGGACAACAGTATCCAAACAAACTCACGAATACAGGGTCGGCTACACCAAAAGCAACCCGGGCAGTGATCTCCGCCATTTTTTCAGGGCTCTTCACGGGTCATAACCATGACCCGCGGGTTGGGTCAGGAGGATTCCCAAATATCCCGGGTCGGGTCAAGTCGGGTCGGGTCGGGTCGGGTCGGGTCACAGGAGGTTTTCTAAATATCACGGGTCGAGTCGGGTCACATACCACCTTTTCGAGAAAGTGGTTGTCACACACTATGTTACCAGTAACCCCTTTAGAGCCGTAAACGGTTTTTTGGGGGACGAAACTACTTGGGAAAAGTGTGGGAAACTTTTTTGCGGTAGTAAAAGTAAAGGGTTAACGATACAAAGAGGGGCACACGCCGTCCAGGGGTACTTTTTCGACAACACGGTTGTCACACACTGTTCACACGATACAAAGTGACAAACGCTGACTAATGGTTGCTTGAGTTTGATTGGCTTAGGGTTAGGCTTAGGGTTTAGGGTTAGTTCTATTTGTCTCGTACAAAGGGTGCGTCAACCATTTTCTCCAATAAGGTAAGCTAGGTACGCTCGCTCGATGCGTTTCGCAAAAATGACTGGTGGGACTTCAAGAAAGCGGGCAATTTTATGGTAGGGGTGCATGGGGCCGAAAAAAAGAAAAGGAAAAGGAAAGTCCCAAGTCTTTGTCCGGCGTTTTCTACACGGGAGACAGGGGTATATTGTCTCCACAACAACAGCACTACGAATCAAAACGTATGTTCTTTGGTCGGAGCGCTGTTTACGAGTCGCTTACCATACACCCGCCGCCAGAACAACTAACTATTAATACACACCATGCTTCGCACCGAATAGTCTGGTGCCACTACTCGTAGGGATGTAAACTTGCATCAATCAGCAGCTGCAGCAGTTGTTTTTGGTTCTTGGACCACTACGTAAATACATACACCTAGTGCTGCGCCTTGCTGTTGAGGTTGCTGCTGTATTCTTTATATTATTTCATTTGCCATCTGACAATGTGCAGCGGCGCTTATTCCAAACATACTATAAATATAATAATACCATCCTCATACAAACTCCTGTATGCACTTATACTACTCGCCCTACTGGTGCTGCTGTGCTACTGATGGTAAGCTGTCGTCGTCGACTTGCGTGTGTCCTCGTGTTACTCTACTCGAGAACCGCTATACTGCTGCGGGTTTCAAATATTTTCGGCAATTCCGTCGAAAAGTGTCATGTTTGGACACGATAATACTCGTCACCAAGGCAAGCGCAAACACCTGAGACTGCCAAAAAAAAATCCCACTCTAATTTCAAGCCGTTTTCCACCGAAAAGCTTAAAAGTGCGTGCATGATCTCAGACCGCAGACCGCTGATAACTGACAATGGGAACACGATCTTAAATGCCTTAAAACGTGCCTTATCTGTGTTTCTTAGCCATTTGTCAAAAGCGAGTTACCCCCAAAAGTATCCCACACTATTTCCAAGTAGATTTGTCCCCAAAAACCGTTTGCGGTTCTAAAGGGACTAGCCGTGGTGCCTAGCGCGAGACGAAGAGTAGTAGTCGCATCGTGATAGTGAATCTTCCTGGGGTAGCTATTTACGCACTCTGGTTGGCTGAGGGGTGTTTTTGAAGCGGCTCAATCAACCTAGAGTTTTTCCAAGCCACAGCATCCCGATCCGGCTGAATCGACCTAGAGTCTTGCCAAGCACAGCATCCACCCCGGCAGAGTCAACCTAGAGCCTTCACAAGCCACAGCATCCTAGCACGAGGTTCTGGTTCTGGTTCTGGTTCGGGTTCGGCTTCTGGTCGGGTGGTCGATTTTAAGCACCACGGCCAAAAAACCCGTAAAGATGTACTGATATTCACTATCAAGGTGTCACTAGGTCTCGTGCACCGCCATGGCCTCTTTCCCCGTTTCCTGGGTCAAACACGCTACGTAAGGCGTTGAAACTTCCAGTTCCAGAAACAAAAATCAGTTTACCATAAGAGGTGGCCTTATCGGGCCGGAATCGACATTCCGACATGCAACACTAATTAAGAGACAGAGTGGTGGCGACTTCTGTTCCACCATCACCATTCCCCACACCCCAACACTGCAAGAAACAGAGAGTATTTCAATACTGGCTGTGTTTAATTCAAATTTCAAGTAGTTTTGGTTTGTCACCCTCAACGTGTAATGATCATGTGCTGTCTTCTTGTAGTTGCTGCAGTACTGCAGTTGCGGTAGATCATGCGCTTACCTTTCCGTAGTCAACGGCCGTAGCAGCAAAGGCTTGGGAAGGGTTGCCGGTCGCCAGGGCCGCGCCGAACGCCAACGCGGCAGACTGCAGCATGTTCTTGCGATCCATGGGCTTCGTCGATGACATGCCGCTGGCCTCTCCCGCTTTCATGTTCAGGGCGCAAGTGTTGCTTCGCGCAGCTCTACTTGAGGCGGAGGATATAGTGAGCCGGGCAGATGGAACAACAAAGCCATGGGCTACCTCGTGGAGGGATAGGACGGTCGCGATTGCAATCGTCACCTTCATGATGCTGCAGTGGTTGTGTGCGGGCTGCGCCGTGTCTATCCGGGGTGTGGTTTGCAACTCAAGCTACGGAGTGGCACTCGCTGGCTCGTGCGCGCTCGGCGCTCTCTGCAAACAAAACAAACTAGACCTTCCCCGGTTTGTAGCGCCTTCCATACTATACGAAACCGTCAGAGACAAATTCAAGAACACACTCGCACACACCGAAGCGGACTATCAGCACTACCTGTATCGGTGAGAGGGAAAACGCAGGCAAAACAGTAGCAGGGTTAGCAATGTGTAGAGCCATACGCCGCTGCTAGTTTCCAACGAATTACTCTGTAAAACTGCTGCTGCTGCTGCTGCTGCTGCTGGCTTTGCGCTTACTGCTGTACTGCTGTATATATGCTGGAGTACAGCAGCAGTGCTGTCATATTAATAGCATAATTGGACAAACTCTACGTATACCCGCCGAATCAACTACAGGGTGCCTCTCAGGGCGTGCCCTCAGCATCCCTACGTATGTGCAAGCCTCAAACTGTACACCATGGCCTCCTTATCCGCGCAAGGCGCGAAACCCTTGCGGACGAACGAAACTCTCGAAACTGTTTCCGGTAATTTGGTAAAATAACAAATATCATACTGAACTAAAGTGCACACATCGGACAGATCAGATCCCCATTGATGATCTGTGTCGTTCAGGGCAGACAGCTCCCTGCTTGTCTACATACAGACAGCTCCCGTGTCTAGATGATCTGCATGGCCTAGATCATGTTTCCCGATGTGGAGCCGTATGATCTGCATGATCTAGCGCACTTTTTCCGGAGTTGGATATGTATTACACAGATCCTGCACAACATATCATAACAACAGGTTGTATAGGATTTACTGGGCTGTAGATGATAGATGATCCACGAGATCGTGATCTGTCCGCTGAGCGGAAAATTGCGGAAAGTGTCGATATATGTAACGCAGCGCTAATATGCGTTGCCGTGCTTTTCCCCAGTGTATAATAGGTTGGACGGTACACGGGTATGTTAGGTAAGGTATACCTATACCCGGGTAATTTTTTGAGGCCGTACCTAAGGTACCTAACACTTAGATAAGGTATTGATGGCCGTACATATCGTACCTAAAACTTAGGTAAGGTATCGAGGTCCGTACCTAACGTACCTAAAACTTAGGTAAGGTATTGAGGTCG
>JAYJME010004629.1:0-10767 GCA_036873775.1 Costaria costata
GCATAAAAATAGAAAACAATGGTGAAGAATTACCAAGAGAATACGCACACACGCAAGCGACCAAGTGAGGGGGGGGGGGTGGCAAACAAGCGTGATTTTATCCTCCCTTAGGCCGACACGCGGGTCGTACCCCCCTATGGTAATCATACAGGTTTTACTGTAGAACTCTGATACGGCGCTAAGCCTTTTAGAGGCGTTACGCGCACTGGACAGGTATATAGTGCTTCCGCGCTTAGCGTTCCACGCTCTAAAACATTCACCTGGCGTGTGGGATTCTATTCCCAAATGGGATGGGCCCACTTTGGGTGGGACGTTGGACCTGGTTCCATCGGGCAGCATTGTTGATGCAGTAAAGCCTACATAACAATCGTCGGGGGATATGACTTACGTGCCCTTCTAGGGGGGCACCGAATATGTTTTTTTTTCTTATCGAAACCGGGCGAATAATATAAACTGGGCCTGATGGGTACCTGGTATCATGGTCGTATCATCACACAGTTCAGACACGCGCATTTTTTTTATGTACAGCAGTGATACTGTGGACAGCAGCACTCAATCTAAATGGCCGAGGGTTCAAGCCACCAACTTGTCAGCAGCTATAATCCCAGAAGAGCTTAGTCCGCATGCTGAAAGCGACCCCAAGACATGATAGATGTCGCCAGCTGTACCCTCCTTCGCGTTTGAAGCATATGTTGTTCTGCACTGCGGTTTTCTCAAATAAATGAAAATTACTTGAACTCATGTCCTGCACAACCAAACGAGCGCCACTCCCACGAAGCCCCACGAGACTGTTCCGCTAGCTGCGGACGGAAGCACAATACATATCTCAACACCTCTCTGGAAGATACTTGCCAAATCGGCCTCTGTCGCGAGGACGCGACGATTGCTCTTGTCCAGCTTTCAGTCCTTTCGAGCTCAGCAAACATATATTTCCAACATCATATAAGAAAAACGCTCATAAACCCTTTAGAAAACCTCCCATTTCAACGGTGTGAAAAACCAGCCGTTTTGATGTACGTACTCGTACAAAGCACGACAAGGCAGCCCGCCCGCGTGCTCGGCCTGCAACCCGTAAGACGTCCACACAGCCACCCATCGAGTTCGAGCGGGTCATGACTACTTCCACGATAGTGCCCCTCTCAAACCTGCTCACTGATCTGCTCTCGTTCGCAACGATCGTCTGAGGACGCTGCTGCTGGTGCTCTTCAAATATATAATTTTTAAAATTATTAGATAATCAAACAGTGAGACTCTCGCCTGGATTATCAAAAGATCCACCACGCCGGCCTTGGGTTAGCCACTACAGACCACTCTATCCGACATATTTTGACAAACTCTTCACGGCTTGGCACGAGGCTGACGATAAAAGGTAGCTGATATGTGTCCCGTTCTTTGTGCCTAAGGCGCATCTCAATCGATTGAGTGTGTGTCGCAAACGATCGAACTTCGTACTTGATTGGCCTGGACCGGCCGTGTTTTTTTTTCCCGTTTAAATTTAATTTGGAACCCTCAGCTCATTTTCTTATACCACATTTCCGTGCGTTATGTATGTATGAGCGATTCTACGGAAATCATTGAAAATTCTCTAGCTACCGCTCTCTCGGTTTCAGAATCCTCATGAAAAGTACCTTTATTGGGGTACTGTTAAACCACTTACCCCTTGGAATATTAATACCTGAACCATCCGGAGGTGTCACGTGCTGAAAAGAGTGATCAAAGACATGCCCTATGTGAGCCTTTATATGAGGCTTGCTGGTGTCGTACCGCGGTCGCTGCTGTTCTGCTGCTGTGCTGCTCGCGTGCTTTTGTGATTTTGAGGAAGTGTTGGGTTCAAATCGTCTAGCTTGTCGTCTTACTGGCCACCTATACACTCACACGCACACACAGAAGCTAATTTCGTATTTTTTCTTAAAAGAAGAACTCGAAGTGTTGCTGCGATCGTGGCATAACATCCAGAAAACGTCAAAATGTTCTAAGGTGTGATACAGGTAGATCTGGCAGGAAATACGTAGATCGACCGACATTGATACGTGCGTATGCTATGAACACGTAGATCTGCCTAGATTATGATACCAAAATGCCGAAACCTCAAATGCAAACTTGAAGTCAAGGTTCAACTGCACGTAACACACATAGATCGGCACGTATACCTGTAAGATGGTACCAACTACTGCTGCACCACGCCCGATGTGTGCCTCGTTCAAGTCGATGTCGTCCTTGTTGCCTCGTGCGTGTGCCAGGCTGTGTACCCTCTTGATGAGGCTGGGCAAAGCCAACAATTTATACTTGAAACCGATGAAAAGCAGTCTCACGTGTTTTTCTTGGCGCCGGAGAGGTATTGCGAAATTGGAAGGCCTGCCGTAGCTTTCGCCCGTTTTGGCGATTTTGACCCCCTAGAGCACGCGCCACGGAACGCGGCCGGGGCCCAAACTTGAGGCGTTCGTACACGTGGGCCAGACGTCCATTAAATATCAAGACTTACTACGTTACGCTGGTGTTTCCCGTGGCTTGGTACGTTGCCCCCGTGCTTTGTACTCGCAGTAGGCAGTGTTCGTTGGAAGGAACAGGAAATATTATGTCGCCGCGAAAAACGCTCACATCAGCACGGCTACACACACCACACAACAACACGGCCATCGCATCCGACTCGTGACGGCTTGAACCCAAACAAGCCACAAGCGTTACCCACAGGCCGCCCTCTTGTGTAAAGGGCGGGTTTGTGGGAAATGGCCTCCTACAGCTCTCGCAACCAGTGAGTATAGGCGGCCGACAAACATCACACAGCAGACAGCAGAAAGCGTAAATACCAATATAATCAAATATCGTAAGCCTGTACGCAACCCCTAATAATGAAGAGGTTTTTTTGCCACCTCGCCTAAAACGGGACACGGTAGTAGTATTAGGTCGCTTTGCTCCCTCGGTCTTGGCTCGTTACTAGTTAAGAGGTATATGATGCAAGCTTGTTTAATACATGCCGTAAACTGTGTGCGTATGTTGGTGAATTGCTACCCGATCGTAGTCCCATACGAGTTGGTGTTGTAATTCTGAAATTAACTCGTCGGGAAAGTCAGATTAGTCGTTACAGGGTAGACTCCACTTACAATGGAGTGGGAGAATACCTCAATCACAGTAGAAATACGAGTATCAGGTACGTTTCGACCGAAAGGAAGAGGTGTCCTGAAAATATTTTCAACTCCAAAATAATTACTACTTTATAACAAACTTTTACTCCCTGTGCACTGAACAAAGAAGAAACTGGGAATCGCAACTGCTAAAACATTAACGTCAAGAATTAAAAAAAGCACGACAGGAACGACCAACATGATTTGTTTCAGTGACGGTAGTGCCTACAATTACTTCCTCTTGTAGAGCACGGTATTCTGTACAAAATCTCCTATTATATTGGAAGTTTTTTTCCGATTTTGATGAAGAGCAAACACAAGACGAAACGGCGGGTCCGGCACAGCCGTGGAGATAGGCTCCTTACGACGTGGATCAAGTGCGCCAAAAGACTGTGTCGACATCGCAGACAGGAACAATACGCATACGAAGGAAGTCAAGCAAATTGTGACCCTCAGTTGAGAAAAAAATATAATATGAAGACCTCAGCGAACTTACATACCTGATATTAGATACATACTTCGTACGCTGTAGGACTGGCAGCTGGACACTGAAGGGCCCGCATACTACCAAATATGAAAAGAAGAAGAAGATAAATTAATAGAACAAACCAAAACCAAAACCAAAACACAGGAACCAGACAAACCATAGCGACAATATGAACCACCCGAAGAGAAATTCAACTAAAAAGCGAGAAATCCGAAGAAATGGAGGGGAAATAAAGAGAAAGGGATCCAAGGGCTGGTCCGGGCGGCGATACTCTGCGCTAATTACTTACGCCCAGGGGAAGGCACGTATCATGACGATGATGGCCATGCCCAGACCTCAGTCTACACACTCTGTGGTCGCAAACTACGACATAGAGATAACGCATTACAATAATTCATTAGACAACGCTAACGATATGCCATGCCGGCGTAGTGGCACGACACGCAAAGCGTACATGCGCCAGAAACCGACATGCATCGAAAGAGATAATACAATAGAAACAACAGGAAACAAGAAGATGTATAAAACAAACAAGCAACAAAAATAAAGAGGAAACAAACACATACCAGGTAGTGAACAAGAAAATGAGGAAAAAGAGCAAAACGCGAAGAAAAGCCACAGCTCGGAAGAGGGAACAAAGCACTCGAATAAAACAACAACAAAACGTCCGACTACAAGCCAAGAGGGACACGCAAGGAAGAAACGATAGGTGTATAATTTCGGTTACCCTGAAATTTCGTTTTTTTTCCAAATTCAAAGATGGGTGAATACTAGCGATAACGCGCTTCAGCTGGCGCTAGAAAAAAAGAAGTCCTTCCGGCGTAAAACCATCACTCCAGCAGCACCAGCGCCCGCACTAACACTCCGTGTGGTGGTCCCAGTTCAGTCGGCCGGGTTCGTAGGCAGGTGTCCGTGCCTTCAGGACTGAATGGACTCTATCACGGACTCGTCACGCTAGAACGCCCAACACCACTAAAGCTTCGGCTTATGCACTCAGCGAGCTCAGTCGGTCATCCACCTCGGTGTAGTCACTTTGTCAACCAGACTGGTCCAGACATGTGCTACGATAGAGGTTGCACTTTTTGGCTTTTTTTGTTTCTGAATAGCGGGGCTTCTTAACCCAAAATCGTCCAAATGCCAATCTTGTTTAGCCATGTGATTGGTTTGAATGCCTAGTCCATGGGTATGCTCATCGGGCTGCCCTTCCAGTTTACTCAAAAACAGTTTTCGGGTGTGATATGGAGCTCCTAAATAAAGTTACGACCCTCAGAAACAAAAGAATGGAACAACACCTCTATCGTAGCATGAATCACCGCGAGAACCCAGAAAGCTATTTCGCCTTCTTCGTTCGGCCATGACTTGCGAATTACCTTGTCCATCTCGCGAGTGGTGGCACAGCTCGAAACGGTGGGGCTGGCGGATGCTCTTCGCCTTAGACCTAAACCCCCCAAAATATACCGGCAATACAGTGCAATACAGTACCAACACAGACAGACGTCAAGGCGAGTGTGTGTCCGGCATTGAAAGGTTTCTGGTTTCGTTTCCAGGCCCACGTCAGGAACAACCGAAATTTCATGACAAACCTGAAATGATGTCGTCGTTAATACCGACCCCTAAAGGAAAGAAAGGGAGGAACACAGATACACAAAAAGACGAAAATAAATCAATTCATTAGAAAATATCAAGTTCGAGGTATATAGCTGCAGCAGGTGGTGGTATGGCTTACAGCAACGGAGTAGTAGGTGTAGTTGAAGTAGTGGTATTCTAGTAGAAATAGGAGTAGTACCGCAGGAGTAGCATAGACAAGATAAGCAGGTTCTACGGTACCTAAGTCGGCCTGGTACCTTACTACCCTGCCTGCCATCTCCTTCCTTCTTTCGTCCACCAGGTTGTCCCTTTTACGGTTCCTATGGACCCTCCTGCCCCCACCCTTTCGTCATCCTAGTGGTCCTCCTGCTGCCTACGCTCCCTCCATCCCCTTCAGCACCACCATCAGCGGGTGCGCTATGCTGCTTGATCGGCTTCGCCTTCTTCTCGTGCCACCTGGCCCTCAACCGTCTGGCTACTTCGAGGACACCACGGTAACATTTGCTCGCCTTTTTGGCTACAGTGGACCACAGCGCGGTCTAAACTCCAAACCTCCAGGGGGTGTTTCTTCGTTGATCCACCGGAGGCCCGGCAACCCTTCAGGCCTTCACCTAGGCACCTGTGCTTCGTCTTGCACAGTCCGCTGTTCTCCGGTCCTCCCAACCAATCATCGTCTCAAACATCATCCGACTGGGTAGTCGCCCCTCATTGTATCGCACCACGACCCCCGCAATACGGAACCGACCGTTTACGGAATGGTCTTTCCCATCCTCTGACGTCGTGTCATCCTGAGGACCTTCTCGCACACGAGGGTGGTGGGGTCGGTACTCTGTCGGCGCT
The DNA here is from genome assembly GCA_036873775.1 of Costaria costata. Taxonomy (NCBI): domain Eukaryota; class Phaeophyceae; order Laminariales; family Agaraceae; genus Costaria; species Costaria costata. The sequence goes on from JAYJME010004629.1 coordinate 6,037, forward strand.
TGAAGCCGACGGCTCGCTTCAGGACTTCGCGGCGAGTTGTTCGGAGCTCGATGAAGTGTTGCGCTCCGAGGCCCCATGCCATACGTCATCAGTATACCTTAGTGTCAATCGCCTCGGCCTTCAGAATGCGGACTTTCAGACCAAGCGCTGCGGTCGTCCCGCCATACAACTCGGGGCCGAACCGTCTAAATCCTGCCCGCATGAGATCGATCCGTCTTTCCATTTCAATCGAGGTCGCAAGGTCGGTGCTTTCACCATGGACATTGCCGCCTGGATATATGAGCTCGGTCGCCTCTCTGTACTCTGGCATGGGGAGAGCATGTGTTACTGAAACGCCGATATGTTTGTCTTCGGACAGGGGTACTACTGCAGTAGTTGCGACCAGAATGACTTCGTGTGCTTGTCCTGGTTTGCTTGCGATGAGAAGATGCAGCGTGACGAACTACAGAAGTAGTACACCTACTGATGCCTACCGACCGAGCTGGCCCTGCTTGCGTACAACTTCTCCCGCCATCAAGACCGGTCGGCGCTATGTGCGACCTCACCTTTGATCGCGTGGTTCCTCGTTTATTTCCGTCGAACAGGCCTGGCAGATTGCCAAGCAGTATCGTACCACACCAGCACGTCCTGTTATTATTGTGCTCTGGTAAGTTGAACGTCTCAACAAAAAATTATATGTTTACCCATTATGCTGCCTTCCTATATTGGTGAACTCCACACTACCACGAACCGCCAGTTTCGGCAACATCAGGTTAGATAGATAAAGATGGTGCTGCCAGTCAACTACAGTTATGCTTCTGCTTGTAAAACAATGTTCCTGCTTAAGGCTTAAATATGTTGCTAATTAACTAGGGTGCGGGCTTGTTCAAGTTAAACGACGGACATACATTCCCCCGCAAACGCTTACGTGGTGTTTTCGAGTCAGACCGTGAGCTTTTGTACAAGTCTTCTATGACGCCTTACGTACACCTGACCCATCGGGGTTATAAGTGTTTGTTCTTGCCTTAGTTTTCGTTGCTTGATTTTGTCTGGATAAATTGGACCACCATACACCAAACATTTACGGCGCCAAAAAAATACAGACACAGAAGGGCAGCGGTTAAAAACAGGTACACCTGTTTCATTTGGGGCCAAAACCAGGTGCATGCTCTAAATCAAGTCAAAAGCGCAACCTACTCGCCCTGACATTGGTTCCAAAACGCGTTGTACCTGTTTTTTCATGATAAAAATCAGGTTCACCTGCTTTGGTCTACTTTGCTTGTCTTTCAACTGTTCTTTGTCGTGTTTAGCCAAGCAGAGGCCCTTCCGTAGTTCCACCCTATGCCCCTTATACGAAACACCGACGTACGGGGAGACCCCCTCCTCCCTCCGAGTCCTCCAATCCCTCCCTCCACACCGCGCACCACGCCACACGAGCGACAGACCTCTCTGCCTGCACACCTCCGTGGAGATACGTGAGCCAAGTCTACGTTGTGATGCGGAATATTGCGCTTCCGGTCGGAGTGCTTGACCAGGGAGACAACAACCGAGAAGGGGATATACAGGCGATACCTATGGTGTGTGTTATTACTTGGAGTGGGTCACTTGAAACGTCACGATTGACTTGTATTTGCGTATGTATTCGGAGATTACTCGAAGGATAAATATTTTCTGGTTTGATGCGTATGTACCAGGGCATTAACTAGGGGTTCAGCGTCTGTTGCGGCCCCCGCAACAGACCCGGCGGCCCCTGCAACACGCGCCGAAGGCGTGTTGCGGCCCCCCGCAGCAGCCCCCGGAGGGCCACCGGAGGGCCCCCGGAGGCCCGCCGGAGGTCGCTTGTTTTCAACATACAGTATGTATGAAACATGCACCCGAACATCACTCAGCAATGTAATTTTTACGTTTCTTAATAGCGGCTTCCCGGACATCTAAACAGAGCGTCAGGATGCGTAGGAATATTGAAATATCTTGACACGAAAATACTGAACATAACAGCTGCCTTGGTTACTTCCACCTAACAATGCCTAACTCTACGTCAAAAATTATAGCCGCTTAGCTGAGGATAGCATTGGACGGATTGGACGATTCAGCCTTGAGGTTTACGCCTTGCTGCCTGTGCAACAGTGAGAGGCGCATCAAAAGGGCCGCATAAAAAGCTCAAGCCGTTCCACCGAAAGGCCGTTGCGGGTCTTCGATTTGATCAAAACAGCAGTCACATAATTTTTCTTCGCCTTACGCGAAGACAAAACAGTGCCCCCCAAAAATAGATCGCGTACCGCAAAACAGAGAAAAAGGACTCCAAAAAAAAAGCCCGTTCGGCCAAAACAAACAGCGGCGCCGGAATGTTTCGGCCCCAAAAACACATGTTGCGCGGCGAATGTTGCGGTAAATGGCAATTTCGACCCAAATGTTGCGCCAGCGCAACAACGCAACAGCTAATTAATTCCCTGGTGTGTACTCTGTTGTACGACCAAGCAGAAGGATCAAAATACGATGATACAAACTACGAAGCATATTCCACCTACTACTTGTCTGATGATGCTATTACCGGGGATCATAGAAAATAGAACCAAATATTGTTAGAAAAAACGGGGAAATATATAGGTTTTGGTGTCTGTAACAGTAGGTTCTATTGTGTCTAGAGTAGGTCCTATTAACTATGGACCAACTATTGTTAGCAAAAATAGGGAAGTATGTAGGTGTTGGTGTCTAGAGTAGGTCCTATTGTGTCTACATACAGTAGTAGGTCCTACTAACTACGGTCCCCCGTAATACTTGACAAAGTAGGGACCCCGCCATAACAACAGTTGCTGGTTGTGGACTGGATTCCGGAAGATACACACTCGAGTCTCGTGCCCATCGTGTAAGTGTTTCGATCACAGTTCACTCACGACGCGTAAATACTCGCAGACGCAGCTATGCAATTGCATACACCCGAATGTACACACTACGAAAAAAAATCCTGGTGTATCCTAGGTTTACATACTGTCAAGAGAGAGCTTACGCTCGCTCTACATTCGGGTGCAAAAATAACTCCCTCGAAGTCCAAGGGGCGGCAGGGCACAGGGGGTGCGTTGTTTATTTGATCTTAGTCTGTACCCGTTCTTCGCCCAAAAATCTAAAAGAGTGTACTTGTTTTTGGCCGGTGCCCCAATATATTACATATGGAACCGTGTAAGCAACCCCCAAATTAAGAGTTTTGGTTGCCATATACCTGGTAGCATACAACGGCCTCGCTGTAATCAAGCGTACACCACGAAGCAATCAAGAACGAGCTTCATAGCAAACCCTACTGCATTAGCAGCACCAGCATCATCAGTAATACTGTTGTAGTTGTATATGGAGCGCGTGAAGAGGATGCAAATATATCGGAGTAAATCTCCTCCTCCTGTCGAGTTTTCATGTTTTTACCTCGTGTTGTATCTGCAAAGCTACTACTCCTTAGGTATTGCTGGTGGTGCCTCCTTCGCATTACATACATGCTGACGTACTGCTGCTGCTTGCTGTATTATAGTCGTGTAGCTGTAGGCGTGGGTCTCAATCATGATATAATCTAAACCATACGTAGCGGACCGGAATCATATACCACGGCATTTGTTAGAACAGTTGATGTAGCAGTAGGGCCCTCCCGTATGTACGAAGTACGTATAGCTTATTACTTATTTGAAGATTTGAGCAGCGTCAGGCTTGACCCGACTTGTGAGTGATTCACAAACCATCTTGGAAATGGTCAACACGAAAACATATTGGAAATGCTTATACGACTAACACAAAACATATTTTTATGGTCTCTGATGAAACTCCTGGGCAAGCCCTGGAGAATTAGCCGTTTTTCGTGGAAATGGTTGTGGCAGACTGTTTACCATAGACAACGGAGTAAACAGCAACTAATGGATGCTTGGATCTGATTGGCTAAGAGTTAGGGTTATACGAAGTAGTTATTAGGGTTTCTGTTTACTACTATTCGTGGTATACAGGATACAGGTACAGGGGTTCCAACCTTGTTTTGCTAAAATATGCTACGATACGTTATATCACGCGATATCAGTTATTCAAATAGGTTCAGTTGTTGAAGCCAGCTTGATACACAATCCCTGCAGGTTTGCAGGCCAACCTTGATACGATGGGTACAGGTACTACTAATAATAGGACCATCAGACTAAACAAACAATAAGCAAGCCCCATCTCACTCCAGCCTACCAGGTATACATGGCATGTCGTGTGAGTCGCACGCGTCATTGTTCAATGATTCCACACCTACCTGTACGTTTGCTTGTGAACAGGAACGAACTTCGTTATTTATGTACTACTTCGTGTGGGACGACGACAGGAAGCAGCAGGCAGCAGTATGAGACCTACAGCAGTATACATAATAGGCCCGCCAACAAGTAACCCTTACGTGGAGTGAGCCTCCAGATTCATAATGTGACACCACCCTTGAACACCCTCGAGCATAATAGCCTATAATATGGGGTACAGTATAGGATTTAGTTTACTAGCGCTCGCCGCGAGCATTATTAATATTTACTATTTAGTGCAGGCGCTGCCCCGGAAAGTTTATTTTCGACACTTACGAGGGTGCCCGATTTTATTTTTTCCGACACCGCACGTCAAATTGTTCAACTTCGAGCCTCCCGACAGGGGGGGGGGTACCTGACACCGTCCCCTCCCCCCAACGCCATACTAAATCCTATATAAAACCGAACACAGGGGACGGCAGCTCAAACGCCATACTAAATCCTACATAAA
>JAYJME010004630.1:0-10763 GCA_036873775.1 Costaria costata
GGGGCTGGGTGGGTGGGTGGGTTGGTGGGGGGGATGGTAGGTGTGGGTGGGTTGGTGCATGCGTGGGTGGGTGGGTTTTGTGGGTTGTGGGTGGGTGGACAGGTGGGTTGCGGCCCTCTCCTGCTTCTCTTTGCCGTTCTTTTTTGGCGCAGATTACAGCAAGGCCAAAACAAACAATAGCAGCAGCTCAGCTATAATAATATGCCTCGCAACTTTGACCGCGTCAGAACGGCGACGAGGAGAAGAAGACCATAATCGCACGAGAAGTTAACCTCCGTCGTGTGGTGTAGCCAGAGTGTCATCATGATGATGAGCTGGTTGCGGGGGGTGGGGAGGACCGGTGCATCTTACATAACAATTTAATAATAACAAATACGGTGGATCGATGTCAAACAATTTTGAAGTGAAGCTCAAGCACAGCTGCTGCACATTTTGTCGGATGTGACAAAGATAACAATCCTTTTATTGATTTATTGGTTGTTGTGGCAAGAGGGAAGGCTCAAGGATTTCCACCGCGGCCGTCGTCGTCGCCGCCGCCGTGGCATTGATCGGTAAACAAACAAAAAACGTGTTTTTCTATTCAACAAATAACTTATTTTCTCTCACCACCACCACCACCGCCAGCGCATTCATTCTTCCTTTTCTTATGAGGGCAAAAACCAAACCACATACATACACTACTACTACAACTACCACACTACTGCTACATCATCTCGCGGAATCGCTCAAACCCCACCACACCACCACCTCACTATTATTTGTTATTATTATTTTCGTAGCATCTATAGATTCTCTGGTTCGAAATCAACCGCGTTTTGGGTGGGTGTTGTGTGTGTGTTTTAGCGGCAGGCACACAGGGGAGGAGTGGTGACCGCCGATCGATGCCCTGCTTATATTATGTAAATTCTGAGTGATCAACGTTGAAGGTCATCATGCTGCACATACATCGTCGGATGGCAAGCATAATAATAATAATAATAATAATAATAATAATAATAGTAATAATAATATTACGTACGATGCACTGTCTCTGTGTGTCGTAGCTTGTGACCACAGAGCCTGTGTAATATCTCTCTATTTACACCATGACGAACCAGCACAACGAACGCTTTAATGGGAAGAACACACGCACATACCGGCATTATATCATAAAGGGGTCACTGCTACCTACCGTAAACAGTTTAGAGTGCAAGGGCTCGTCGACAAAATTAAAATCCCTCCATGACCTCAAGCCTCGTCGCCGTTCACTGAGAGAGCTCCGTACACTTTTTGCCGTATAGCAGAAAAACGATTTTCCGTACACTCACCGTCCAGCAGTAAAACGATTTTTTTTGTTAAGTCATAATTTTTACTTCCTTCCAGCTCAACCCGAGGGAGGACAGCCTCCAACGGTAGGGCTGTGAGTTGCTTGAACTAAACGGCTAGATATGCTGGTAGTTGTCCGTTGAATGGCGACAGAAGCCAATCAGCCGGCTTATCTTTTCGTCAACAACAAGACAAGCAAAACGTCGAGCCACAGACACGCCAGCACGATGCAAAGGGCGCCGAACCCCGCAACTTACCGCACGCAACTACTAACAATACTGCTGTAACCTTATACACATCCAACAAATAACTACACTGGGGTCCCGGTTTAAGAGCTCCCGAGTTAAGATAATACGGAGTTAAGACCGGTAAATTTGGCTGGGAACGTATTTTGACGTTTATATCAAGATAAGAGCGGTACGGAGATAAGAGCGGTAACACTGGCCTGTTCTGGGGGCCCTTCAGAGCCGGAAACGGTTTTTGGGGACAAAATACTTGGAAATAGTGTGGGATACTTTCTTGGGGTAGTTACAGGGTTGGGTACCCTCGCTGTAGTCTGTAGTCCAACCAACTAACAGCCCCACCCGGCGGCCTTGTGGGCAAGCCGTGGTTACAGGAGGTGCCCTCCCTTCTCCCCCCCCCCCCGCTGCTTGTGTCCATATTTAATATGTATCGAGCATAGATAGGGTTCAGCATTACCACTGCTTGTCGCTGTTTCACCGTTTTTTTTCCCAACGTACGTGTACACATACTTCGAAGGATACGCAATGAAGCAGATCAGCTCACCGTACGTAGCTCGGAGCTAGCTCCTTTGGAGAAAGATCCGTCCATACGCGTAAGAGCTACATGATCTATGGGGGATAGCTGAGCTACTGCAGGTCGTGAGCTGTCGGATCTGTTCGCTTTTGGCGGCGGAAGAGGACAGCGTAAATTGAACTATGGGGAATAGATGGGCTAGGTCGTGAGATGTCCGATTTGTTGCCCTTTTGGCAAGACGGAAGAAAGACTCGTAAACTAAGGCCGTGAGCTCTCCGATCTGTGCACTTTGGGCGAAGGACGAAGACTCGCAAATTAAGCTATGGGGGGATGGATTATCTAGGTCGTGAGCTGTCGGATGTTTTTGCACTTTTGACCACGGAAGACGACTCGTAAATTGAGCTATGGGGCGTAGATGAGCTTGGTCATGGGCTGCTTTTGGTGACGACAGAAGACTCGTAAATTAACCTATGGGGGGATAGATTATCTAGGTTGGAGCTGCCGGAGGTTTTTGCACTTTCGACCACGGAAGGCGACTCGAAAATTGAGCTATGGGGGGGGTAGACGAGCTTGGTCATGGGCTACTCTTGGTGACGGAAGAAGACTCGTAACATGAGCTGCTGTAGCCCGTGAGCTGTCCGATGTGCGCGATTTTGGTGACCGAAGAAGACTCGTAAATTGAGCCTTGTGAACAAAATACACCAGCAGGGACACATGGGCATATTTATAGGCCAAAGTGTGGGTGGCTTAAGCTTCATTTTTACCCGTCCGCTGGAAGAAAAAAAAAAAAAAATCCAGCAGGGATTCGACCCCCAGCGCAACCGCCAGCAGCGGTGACACAGTCTACCACGCATGAGACAGATCATGATCTAGATCATCGATTTCCACGTCATGATCTAGATCTTTCAGGGCGGATAGATCCCTGATCTGCAGGATCTGGCTCATGTTGCCGGGTGGGGGCCGTGAAATCTGCACGATGTAGGACATGTTTCCTGGGTTGGGTTTGTTTTGTATATATCCTGCAACATAATCATTGCGGCATGTTAGGATTTAGATGATCTACATGATCTGTATGATCTAGATCGTGATCTGTCCGTGGTGGGGATTCTACCGATACACAGCATATATCGTCACATCTAAGATGTATCTTATATCTTCACAATATACAGTATGGCTGTTGTTTATCGTCGTTGTCTTAATACGATTGTTGTTGTTGCTGTTGTTGTTGATGTTCGTTGTTGTAGTTGTAGTTGTAGCTGTTGCTGTAGTAGTGGTGTTGCTGTTGTTCGTTTGCTGTAGTTGCTGTCATTGCTGTTGTCGTTTTTGTCGTTGTTGGTTTCGATTTGTTTTGATTTTTGGTCTTCACATGTACTTTCCAGCTCAACTCGAACAAGCGAACTCACCGAAATTTCGGGTATCGGCATTGAGATTGTACCGAAATTTACGGAACTATAGGGTACCGGTACAGAGACCGTACCGAGCCTTACCCAAGACTTCGGCACGGTATTCTACCGAGCAAAGTAACCCCAGTATACTTAGGTAGTACGTACCCTACCGAGCATACCCTTGAAATGCCCAACGACCTCCTGGACAAGCCGTGGTCGCAAGTAGGGTTTTTCAAATCTTCCTAATAATAGGGTTCCAGCACCCTTTCTTGTGTGACCACGGACTCTAGATGTTGGACAAGAGTTAACGTAATCACAACAACAACAACAACAATCCCTTCTCCCCCTCGGCACATGCTTAGGGGGCAGATGGCGCATACATGCATACATACGTGCATGCAGCAGTAGTAGTGAATATCCCGATAACACCCTTCCCCTTCGACCACCGCAAAAATTGCCCGACTCTATTTCCAAGCTCGTTGACCCCAAAATACACGAGTGCAGTTCAGTTCTGCACCCAATAATAGATCATTCGGGACTTCCCATTAGAACCGCACACTCAAGTAGTCGGAAATACAATCAGATTTAGCTTTCTGTAGAGTGCAGTACTGTATTAATAGTAGTAAAAGGGTTAACTATAGAACAGGACTGGTACGACTGGTACGCTGCAGCTAGTCCCGTTTGTGGGACATATCACTTGGAGTTAGCGTTAGATATAGTTTTCTATAGGAATGCGGTGTTCAACGTCAAATCGGCATGTCCCGCCTGCACTAGAAGCTACCAGTATATATTGCCCGCTACGGATCAGGGGCAGCCTGTAGCTAAGGGCGCTTACTTAGGCTTGTCACAGGGCGCCCTTAACCCCTTTAGAGCCGGCAACGGTTTTTGGGGACAAAACTACTTTGAAATAGTGTGGGACATTTTTCGCAGTGCCTTTAGAGCCGGAAACGGTTTTTGGGGACAACACTACTTGGAAATAGTGTGGGATGTTTTTTGGGGCAGTAAAAGGGTGAAAGCGGGGGTACCCACTGCTGTACATGTACAAAGGGTTCAGCATTTCTTTTACAGCTTGTCGATTTTAATCGAATTTTGACTTTTGGCTTTTGCCAACCCTCGCGCTTTATCTCGCGATCGTGTAGCCATTTCCTTGTGTGGGTCGATGCTATGCTTCTTTAATACTGCTGTATAATACAAAATACATAATACCAGGTACCTGGTATGTATTATACGGGTGCACGAGCAGTAGACAGCAGCAGCAGTAGACAGCGGAACGTTACATTTGAGAAGCTTTTAAAACTCTTTACTTGAGGGAAGAAGTGAGCTGCCGCAAGCAAAATTATACATTTTTTTTCTGCAGCTGACAGCAAACTACCGGTACGTACGTATTATATCATAAAACCGGGTATGTGCGTGCGTATCCAAAAATATGATCATCATGATGACGATGATGACGATGTTCTCATTTTTACTATTAATAGTAATAGTAATACTGCAAACATTATTTCACACTAAATCCAAGTAGTTCGGTCACAAAAACGCAAGTGCAGTTCTCAAGGAGTCAATAACTAACTCCTACCCAGGGTATTTATACGTTGTATTTATAGACCTGACAGTCGGCACGACTTGACCCCTTCAGCACTGCGAAAAGTATCCCACACTATTTCCAAGTAGTTTTGTGCCCAAAAACCGTTTCCGGCTCCAAAGGGGCTAACCCTATTAGAACCGCAGTCCAAATTACTTGAAATTTGACTGATGTATTGGTTTATGTACAGTGCGGTACTAAAAGGATTTACAGCTGTGCGGAACTAAACGGGTTAATAATTAACCCTTTTAGCCCTTTTACTACCTAAAAAAAATATCCCACAAACTATTTCCAAGTAGTTTTGTCCCCAAAAACTAGGGCTGTGAGTCGGCAGGATTTCACGACTAATAACTAATCGGTACGAGTAGATGCCGTAAGCCAACTAAGCGACTTTAGTCGGCAAGTCGGCTGGCGAAGCCAGCTGATGGCCAGCCGACTTGACGACTCAAGTCAGGCGAGCGAAGCGAGCCAAATCATCCTTCCCCGGCAGACCAAAAAATAAAAAACGTATCCCGCATTCAAAAATCCCTTCTGCAAGTATGGAAACCCAATAAGTCGGGCACCTCTGGGAAACGACTAACTATTAGTCCGACTAATAACTACCGGTAGTTGGCGGCTTAAGTCGTGCCGACTCACAGCTCTACTATTAATAATACTTGTTCAAACAACGGAATCGGTTTCGACTCTAGAAAAGAGAACTCGAACGTACCAGGTACCAGGTATATCGTGCGTATACTCGTAGAAGGATCAAGCCCAACGCACACGAACACGAACGAACCTCGTTTGCGCAGCAGTACAAGAGTACAAGGTACCTGGTACGTATGTAGACCTACCTGGCTTCGACTATATGTACTCCGTTTTGCCCGGTGTTGGATAAGCTTAGGCGCAATACATGGGGCAGTGTGATCACAGCATTCCCGAACGAGATACCCGACAGTCAGAATGGACGCATTATTATCAGGCTGCATCATCACTACGTACTCGTACGAGTGTACCAGTATACCTGCGGGTAATGGTACTGGCCTGCGGGTAATGGTACTGGCTTGCTCTGTGTGTCTGGAGTCTGGTACCTGGTACTAGACTGATCGCAAATATAAGAGACATTGGGAGGTTTACCTGCATATCCAAAACCCCTTATATTTTTGATCAGACTGGCATGGTACGAGACAGTGTTGTAGCACAGCAAAGCGAATACTAATGCTTCGGGAAAGCCGACATCAATACTGCGCTAGGGACAATCGATATAAGTACCCCCCACCTCTTTTTTGCGAGTATTTCCCGTACCTCACGCCTACCCGCTGCCCCTGCAGGCCGTAGCTGAGGGGGGCGATCGCCTGGCGAAGTGGTGGTCGTCTCGAGGAGGCTCTTCACTCGTTTGGAACCACAATCCCCCCTCTTGTAAAACGCCTGAACAATATAATAAGAAAACCATTTCGCGGTAGAAGAACAATCAGCAGAGCACGTTCTACCGTTCCGTTGCAGGTTGACCAGAGCGCAGCAACCAGAGACAGCGAGCCCCGGACAGATTGCTTCTCACCAAGGTGAGATTCCGACCTCCCTCGAGATGGTGAGCACTGGCGACATCCCGTAGGAACGGCACGCTACGTACCCAATAAAAGTTCTTGTTCAGAAGGGATTTGTTTTCTTCCGCTGCTTTTTCATTAGCTTTCTTCTCGACCCGTGCATACCTACAGCACGAGTTCCACACAGGCCATAGAGCTCAACGACGAGGCACGGGACGATGCGACTTGCCCTCGCCACGTACCATATCCTCCACTACTGCTGATCATGCCCGGGTGGGAGCTTTCTCCGGCAAGAGCGGGCAGTGTCCCCGTCGAAAAAGACGTCGAAAATCAAACTTGATGTTTCGCGTTACAGAGTATTGAACCTTGAACTCTGCGTTATCCTCTCATCCTCTCACGATCACGGATCATCGGGTAATAGACCCGGTCATCGGGTAATAGACCCGGTATCGTAGATCAAACCCTCCCGTCTAGGTACAGATGGCAGCTTCATGCCCAGTTAGGTGGTAGTTCAGACCAGCCGGTAGATCTATGATATGTATAATGCGTGTCGCCAGCTTGCAGGGGCTCTGTCTGCCGGCTTGCGCTAACTATGTTCTAGATCAGAGATGTCGGCGTTGTTCTCAGTTTGGACGCGGATTCGCACATTCGCTCCAACTAACTGCTGTGTGCTCTACGTACGTACACCCGTTCGTTGATATCGTACCGTACCTGGTACCTGGTATAATACAAGAGTACAGAGTACTCGTATCAAGATATCACATCAATGGATCGATACGAACTCGTACTCGTATTAAATGTATCATGCTCGCACTCTGTCTGTTGTTCCCTGTCACCCTGAGAGTACTGCTACTGCTGTACTTCTGTGAATAGTGCAGGACACCTATATACCAGGTACAGAGTATCAATACTCGTAGTAAGATACAGGAATGCTACAGCAGTAGACACTGCTGTAGTAAGGCGGTAGCTCAGGCTGGATTTCTTACCAGGTATCTGAGAAAGGGTGTGCCCAACACTAACTTCAGTATAAGGACTCCCCAATTTCTTATTCTCCAGTAAATATGTACCAGCCTGGATTTCTTACCGCTCGTTTTCTTATTAATAGTAGGCGTCCTTGTGCTGTGCGTTGTGTACCAGTATATACTAAACAAAAAACCCAAGAAACCCGGCATTTTATTTATGAATAGCACAGGCAGGCTGAGGTTGACAGGATATTAAGAAACTCGGAAGCCGTGACACTGAAGTTTCTTTTAGTGTAGAGTGTAGAATGCCCTCAGTCCACCTAAGAAATCCAGCAGGTGTCACTGGCAACTGCCTGTTTCTTACAACTACTTACGTACTGGTATTAATATTGTAGATGCTACATTCGCGTTGTGTTACAGGTTACAGCAGCTGCTGTAATCTACCAGGTATATACGATACTCTGTACACGGACAATGGGTGTGCTGGGATGTCGACGAGTAGAAGAACGGTTTAATGTTCGTACACACACAGAGAATACGAGTAATTCTTCGTATGGTATACTCTGTATAGGTGTTCTGTACTTGCGTATTATATACGTGATGTACGTATGATACGTGCTGGTACATACCAGGTACTGCTGCTACTTGTTGCGGTATGACATGCATGGTAAATTAGTGAAACCAATATTCTCAAAGTGTCAACCTCAACCTCAACCTTGCCCTTGGCGTCTTGGCAAGTGTTGGACATCACATCGGAAGTTCCGATAAATCGGAAATCGTATGATATATATCATGCGGTATATATCGGCTATCGAATCGAAAAATGGAGTGTCCGGATATCCGATAAAAACATGATAAACCCCCTCTCTTCTACGTCGCGAGGGTAAAGGGATGGATTTACGTAGATCTACTATATAGTTGTGCCCTCCCCCCTGTTGAGAGTGTCCAACGTGAATCCTCATTAATCAATACAGCAGCGTCGTCGTCGTGATGTCGTTTTGGATATTCAATACTGCCTCTGTTTCAGTATACTCCGCGCGGAGCCGGCTCTCCCGGGCGCCACCGCACCGCACCGCCCGCGGCCGCACGGCTTTCCCGAGCCCACCCCGCACAGCAGCCCTCGATGTCCCCGGCGAAAAAAGGGGCGCCTTGGCCAAACTCAGCCAGCGGGGTGGGGTCCAAAGGCGGCCTCCCGGGGAGGATTCGCTTGAGCCTTGGTTTCCAATAAACGAGTGCCCCTGGGGTTTCAGCAGTTGTTCCGTACGTACAGTACAGCAGTAGTAGGAGGGTGGATGGGAGGGCTGTGGGTGGGTGGGTGGGTGGGTGGATGGGTGGGCGTTTTGAGTCCGCTCGTGTTGCCGCGTACCGCTATTAATAGTAGTTCATGGTTCAATAATTCGGCGTGAAGTGTCACAAGAAAGAAAAAATAAATAAAACGCTTGCTCCTCCGCAGTGCTCACGACCTGTACGTACTTCCGTGTCATCACAACATAATCTCATCATCTTATCATCTCATCGTCTCATTATTTCGTAACTTCATGAAACCAACCATTTGTTTTTGTGTGCAGCGGTTTTTTGGTCGATGCTTCGTTAGAAGTGCTTAGCGGGTGGGGGGGGGGGGGGTCTCAGTCGTTGTTTTGATGGACGAGATGCAGGGAACGTGTTGGTATTTATAGGGTAAGTGGCTTTTTTGCGAGTCAAATCGGTTTGGATTGTTACAACACATCTGCATCATCTCATTATCTCACCTCATCCTCACGGCTTATCATCGTATCCTCGTGCCGTAGACTATAGTATGATACGAAAGACAATACACCCTTGGACGGATTTCCAATCTGATTTTCTCCAAAATGGTTAGGACACACACAAATAAAATGATAAGAAATGGTTTTGGAAAGTATAATCGGCATGTTTCCGTAGACGTATCATATCACATCGGTTGGCGTTTGCACTGGAGGTTGGGGGTAGCTCACCAATTATTATTGGAGAAAATGGTTGACACACCTTGTGTACGAGACAGGTAGATCTAACCCTGACCCTAAGCCAATCAGACCCAATCAACCATTGGTTTGCATTAAGCCGTTTGTCTCGTAAACATTGTAAAGCTCTACTTGGAGGGTGCACTATGTCGGTTGTCGAGATAATCAGCTTGGAAATTCGTACGAGGGGTTGTTTGTCTTGCGTTATATCATATATATCATCACATCATATGCACATATTATATGATACTGCTTGTAGTTGATTATTAATAGTGTTTGCATCTGTATGCTGTTGCAAGCAGAGACGAAATCTTCCCAGGTGGGCTGCCGTAAAACGAATAAAAGCCGGGATATATATATTTTCTTTTAATTAAAATGAAATGCGAATTCAGTCGAGATAACAACGTTCCGTCGTAATAGCATCATCACCATCTTATCGCAATATCGTATGATATCCTCATGGCGCTGTCTCATAACATTGTATCATCGTATTATGGTATTAATAGAGTAATTATTGCTACTGCTGTTGCTCAAACGAGGGCCCGTAAGAATGGCTCTGCAACGGTGTGGGCGTAATATTGAATATCGAATATCGATTGTCGAATATCGATTATCGAGTGTAGCATATTTGATTGCCCAATACTATGTATAAAAAAACAAATACCGTTACAGCAGCACCTGGCACCTCGTATAAATAAAACAAAACTCAGCAGCAAATCACGTTGCGCGTATACTTTCTTCCGCATATCGCATTCGGTGTTTGCGCGCAATACGCAGGTGCCTCCAGCCAATCATAATTGTCAGGCGTATTTTTGTGATAAAGACCGGAAGTAGAGGACATATCGGCAACCAACGGATACCTCCTGGAAACCCCCTGGCAGTCAACGGATATATCCTATTTTTGTCGACGGATACGTCGTGGAAGTCAACGGATACCTCCTAGTAGTTAACGAAATCCACAGGCAGTCAACGGATCCCCACTGCCAGCCAGCAGACATTTCCTGGCAGTCAACAGATCTACACATCTGACAACACTCAACGGATACAAAGTCACCGGCTATTAATAGTAGTAGCATGAGCTCTGTTGCTGGTGCAGTCGCAGAAGCGACAGAAACCAACGGATCTAACGGGAAGCGGCCTGCAGCAGGCGCCGCCACCCCCTCCAGCCCCACACGAAGCGTCTCCTCGGCGTCTTCTGCGCGTGGTTCGCCAGTCAAGCGTAGAAGAGGACCATCCATCACAGGTGGGTGGGTGGATGGGTGGATGGGTGG
>JAYJME010004631.1:0-10763 GCA_036873775.1 Costaria costata
TGTTGCACGTGTGCGTGGCAGACGCGCCTGCCGAAACGACATACGAAGTAATAGAGTAAAAAACAAAAATGTCCTCTGCAAGGTCCAACATTTTGTCGAAACTCATCTTTGCAAGCTGCGAGTAAACGGTATTATGCTTGGGAAGCTGATCGCGTGGAAGCCTACAGTTAGTTTATCTATTCGATAGTGGCTTGGACGCGTGCTACGATAGAGGTAGCACTATTTGGCGTTTTTGTCTCGGAATGACGGAGCTCCTTAACCCCAAATCGTCAAGGTGTCATTCTTCTTTTGCAGTATGATTGTTTGTATATATATGTAGGTCATGGATTTTTCAATCGGGTTGCACTTTTGGTCGACTCAAAACCAGCGTCTGGGTGAAGTACAGAGCTCCTAAAGTGAGGAGCCCCAGAAAAAACCGATATACCTCTGTCGCAGCACGCCTCCTTATTCTATGCGAGGGGAGGCACAAATATTGAAGCGGGGGTTAATGTACGTATGGAAGGGGTGGTGAATATATCGAACGGGCGGGGGGGGGGGGGCGGGTGGTAATTTACCCGAGGTGGGGTACAAGAAATTCGTAAGGGATCCCATAGCTCGAGGGGTTCCAAACCTCGCAGCAGGAGGGCGTCACCATATCTACTCCACCTCGATTGGAGTCTGAGTCGTTTCGGTGGCAATGGTTGGCCCGCGGAAGCGTGCTACGTAGGAGATGGTAATCGTTGTTGGCCAGACGGTTTCTGCCTGACGGTGCTCATCAAATCAGGAACTACTACCACACAGTATTGTTTTGGTTTACAATTGTTTTCGTCGACATTGTACAATATGCCCAGGTCATGGGAAGGCCCATCGGGTTTGCCCCTTTATTTTCTCCGAGCCAGAGGCTCTGTCGTGGAGACGGAAGGCTCCTGAAAATTGAGCAGTCTCGGAATTTATATTTTGCAATATTTCTGCTTTAGCAAGGACCCACGCAGCACAGCAATGGTGCAACACCTGTTGCCCCCGCACTTTCCCACCGGTTGACCTACCTCCTGAAGGGAGGAAATAACTAACTACCGGTTAGTGCAATTACTTTGTCGAGGATATTTGTTTTAGGGCTACTGCGTATTAATGTATTCATGTATTGCTTGGCTCAAACATACACATATTGGCCGGGTTGCGCGAACAAACTTCTTCGAAGGCATGTTTCGGGCAGTATTATGAGCTGAGATCCTCGTGTGATGAGCTAAAAAATGAAGACTCCACAACCCCTCCCTACCGTGGGGTTGCTCTTAGACGGCAGCGTCGCGCAAACGGACCTAAACAAACAACCAGGTAACCTGGTACCATATACCCAGTACTGTATGCCTACAGTACCCCTAGCACTTCCGAGGAAGTGTGGACCAAAACCCGCTTCTACCCATAAGAACGGCTGGTTCGTAACTGCTACGTTCATAGTTCAACGCACAGAAGGTAATGCGGTGTTGCTGGTCTACACTGCTATTTGGAGCTCGATATATTTCTCGCCTCTTGTTTAGAAAAATATTTACGTGTAAATCTGGTTCAGGCATATACGCATTTCGTGGTTTCCACACAACAATATTTGACGCCGGCATTCACCAGCTCTGGGTATGTGGGGTCTTCGAAAAACACATTTTCTTGAACTAAATACATACTGGTAGTTTTTTTAAGGTAATCTTGTTCGAGGTTGTATAGGTCTTTCCATTTAGATTTTTAGCGGATTGCGAGGGTCTTACTCTTTTCAGTTTCGATCACGAGCAGTGCAAGCGCACCCCGCAAACCAGCTCACTTCTCGTCTTTCCCTCTGCTTCTCCGAGGTTGCTCAATACACCGGCCTTGGGCCATACCACCATGATCATGAGTATAAACGGACAAGACAGAGCTTCAAGCTCCATTTTGAGCTAGTTCACCTGGCAGTGAATGGAAGTGTTTTGCCTCGCCGAACATTTGCCAACTACACACAACGGTCAGTCCATGCCTCAGCAGCTGTACGCCTGCCTGTTCGTCAGCTGTGCAACAAGCTTTACGCCTAGATATTGTGCATTGTAAACTTTATACAAACAAAACGTGTTCCAGGTAGGTGTTTTGGTTTACGTATACATTGTATGGGTTTCAGTATGACCATATTAAAATGTTATACAATTGTATTGTAGCAGGGGTTTTAGTATGCCGTACTTTACGCCATAAAAAACAAACAAAGCACGTCTAAAGCATTTTTTCAGGCATTTCCTTCTCCACGTAACAAGGCATTTAAGATAAAAACGCAAATATATGCAATTAGGCGTGACTTACTCGTTTGTTTTCGCCTGCGGCGCCTTCGACAGCGCGCGCCTTGACCGATTTCAGCGTGCCCAAGGCGCTAGCGCTTGGACAATGAGAATGGGAACACGCAGTTTGAAGGTTTTCTGCGAAACGTTCGGTGGAAAAAATTCGGCTGGAGATGCTCTATTAATAGTACCGCCGCTATCGGAAAAAAGGAAAAATGTCTCTAATTTTTTCAGATATTTGCACGCGGCGCAACTTGTTTTTCTCGTTGAAAATTATCAAAGCGCTGATAAAAAATCAGCTCAATCGACATTAGACCTACGATACTCGAAACAAACTTAACACACGGCCAACCCGCTTGGTGTCGGGCAGAGCCAACCAATGCATATGATGGCCTCAAACACGCCGTTCAGCTTGTCCTTCTCGTTTAAAATTGTCAACACGCAGAAAACAAATCAGCTCATGCGACGCTTGACCTTGTACCTCGATAGTCTCGACCCACGGCCAACTCGCTTGGTGTGGGGCAAAGCCAACGAGTGCATATGACGGCCTTGAGGATATTAGGTGGATCCGAGGTCTAGGGGGCGAGAGCTTGCCGGTGGCGTCTAACGCTCTTTTCCCAAACCTGATAATAAGCCTATTTTTAGCCACCCGCGAGGAATCGAGAACGTTTGTCGCCTGTTTTCCACACACCGGTGGCTAAATGATTTTTTTATCGGACGCGTGGCCAGTGTCCACCACGTATCGCCGGCGATAGTGTGAACAATGAAACCCTACGAGAATGGATCGGAACCCTTAACGAGCCCGCCCCGTTCAGGGTTCATGAAGCAGTCTTTTGGTTTGTCGATCGATGTCTGTCGAGGACTTGGAATCTCCCCGCTTCGAGTTGATGACTTCGCTGAGTTTTTCTCACACCGATATTTGCCCAACATCGCCCCGGGAATAACCGGTGTTGGGCTTTTTGCAAAAGTCCCAAGGTAGTCCTCGGGATTAATCCCGCGGATCGTGGAATCGCGGTGAACCAACCGCACCAGAGTTACGAATGAGGGAGAAACAACGGCAAAAGCACCATAATAAGAAAACAAAACCAGGGCGAATACAATGACGTTGTCTTTTTTGTTTCGTACGAAGCAAGAACCACAGCTTTCGAAAATTATATCCCGTGGTCAAACTCCCGTGGCCATACCGCGGTTCCTACTTCTTAAAACATATAAACACCCTCATTGGATTCGCCGTGACTTTGTCTTTGTTTGCTCGCATGGTGTGTTTGCCATCTATCTATTATGTATAGACAGCGTAATGCCTAAAGAATAACTTCGAAATAGCGTTGTCTTTAATATCAACCTGTTTTTTTTTAAAGTTATCTGTCACACTCGAAAATCACCGAGACGTTCGTCTGCACTATTTCAAACCTGTACGAACCCGCGTCCCTCGTACGTACACTGTTTAACAAATACCTACACAGCTGTAAACTCTAGTTCCTTGCCCAGCTGGCTCGCCGCAACATCAGCTACTGCCATCAGTGACCGCACGTTAGCTGCCGGTCCTGCTCCTGTATGTTAGTGGCAAGCACCTTCTTTCATCACTTCTCTGTGACTATCTCTTGTTGTTGATCAGCAATTTGACTACTGTCGCTTTTGGTGTATCACGAGTGTCATTGCCATTTCATGACACGTACCTCCGAACAGGTATCGTATCGATTAATTACCTCCTACGTGCCCTGAATCGGATCCCTATGAGGTTAGTATGATAAGGCTTTGTTTGGGTAGGTCGCGGTCCACCGTTTAGCAGAACGATTAATACATTTCCCACACACGACGACTCCAACATACTTCGAGGTATGACTTATGTGATAGCCGTTTCCAACCTACCCACCAACCTGCATGAAATATGTAACTATTAATAGAAGTCGAACCACATCCATCCTTCACAGGTATGGAAACACATGGTTTCGACTTTCGACACATCAGCCCCCCCACCCGACCGAATATAGTTTTCCGCCGTTAACTGGATTTCACAGCTGTGTAGGTACTTGTACGGACTGTGTACGTACGAGGAACGCGGATTCGGACAGGTTTGGAAAGGTACAGAAGATCGAGAAAATACACAAAAGGCGACACGCATTTATCGAAGTATGTCGGACGAATCGAAAAATGAAATCTGTATTGCGGGATGCGAACGTAAGCGATGCCGAAAGAACGGAAAGCTGGCCTAATAACAGTACTTTTGTTAAAAGTAGCACCCTCTAAAATATCAAGACCGGTGGCAATGGAAAGTCGATGTTTGCCCAAGAAGTTTGAATTTCAAAGATATGCTCCGTACCATCTCAGCTCGCTATGAGCACGTTTCTTCAACCGAAAAGTAAGTGTGAAATTTTGCAAAAAGCGAACAAAAAAGTCAGCGGCCAAACAAAGGTTTACCTTGTCCGTCTGCGGCCAAAAACAGATACTAATACCAAAATCAAGTAAAAAAAGCACCCGACGTGCCCTGCCATTGGTCCAAAACTCGTTCTACTTGTTTTTGCCTGTTAAAAACCCAGGTACACCGGACTTTGTCTACTCTGCTTGACTTTCACCTTGTTTTTATTGATTTTTAGCAAATCACAGGCCCTTCATAGTTCCACCCTATGCCCCCTATACGAATGCCGACGTACGGGGAGACCCCCTGCTCTCTCCGATACCCCGCACCACGCCACACGAGCGACCCACGTATATGTCTGCACACCTCCGCTGAGATACATACGACAAAGCCCTACGAAAAAATACTGATAAGGACTACGTTAGCGTCATGGCCACCGACGGCAGTCCCGAAATCAAGGTGGGCTGGGTTTATCGTACGACGCCGGAGCTTCGTGCGGCCACCGCGAAGCGGTTTCTTACAGACGGCCGCGGGTTCAAGGCCTGCAAAGCGGCAGTCGGCAAAAGAAACACTCGTGCTCCGGTGCAGCTGCTGTGGTCCCACCACCAAAGCCCGGTGACGCTCCGCATGTTCGGAGAGAGCATGGGGGTCTCCCCGTACGTCGGCATTAGTATAGGGGGCATAGGGTGGAACTATGAAGGGCCTCTGATTGGCTAAAAAACAACAAAATAAAAGTGAAAGTCAAGCAGAGTAGACAAAGTCCGGTGTACCTGGGTTTTAAAGAGGCCAAAACAGGTACAACGAGTTTGGACCAATGGCAGGGCACGTGGGGTGCTTTTTTACTTGATTTTGGTATGTACCTTTTTTTGGCCGCAAACTTACAAGGTATACCGGGTTTTGGCCGAGGCCCTTGTTTTTATTTAATCACGTTAAAAACTTTCCGTCAACTCAAATCGCACACCACCTCTCGGTACTCGTACCGACAAACATAGGACGAAGACACTTACCACGAGGCATACCTCGTTTCGCCCGACCCTTTTTTGGCTTCGGGGGGGGTGTCTGTTGACTTGGGATTTTCAGTCTGACGGTTACGTATCAGTTTCGTGCCGGTTCGGGCTATTATTGGCCTATTATGGGATTCATTATACTTGGATGGCATTCTCGGTGTGGTAGACTCGTGAGCTCGTATCATATGTAAGGCATACGAGCTCACTCCCCGACTTGCCTCTACCCTGCTGGGAGACTAATAATACAGGCTGGCTCAAGCTTATCGCCCCGAATTCCTTCAGAGTCCAATGTCCCCGCCGTTTTTGAGAGATATAGGCCCTGAAATTTTGCAGACGTGTTTAATGTGTCCCTGCCAAACCTTTAACGAATAGTTTTATTTTCGTCAGATATTTCGGTTTACTTTCTTTTGTTTGGGTCCCAATTTTCTGGCGAAAAAAAACTAGACATTCGTTTTTATTCGTTAGGGCTCAACAGGGACATATTCAAACACGTGTGAAAAAATTTAAGGCCTATCTCTAAAAAAACAGGGTGGACATTTGGATTTTTGTGGAATGAACGTGCAAAACTTACGGCTTCATCTGGTAATTGTTTGGTTTCAGTGTAGATTCGATTTGCGTTAAATACGACTTTATGCTGGCCCTACGCGGTCTGTTCTTCGAATATTTGGCGTAAGCCTTTGTACAAACATGCCTTGGAGCACCTGGAAGCGGCTCACCTAGAAACAAAATGGGAAAAAATGCTTTAAAACGCCTGACTGTTGTTGAGCCTCTTTGAAGGCCTGTGATTGGTCGAGACACATTTTCGGCGCTAGGGCCAGTTATAGGTCCTTAACAAAGAACACTACAGCAGTAGCTATGTCACCCTCTCCCAGTGTTCATGGCGGTCGATACGATACCAAATATGTGACATTCGCAAGCGGCATTCGTGGCTAAAGAAAATTGGGACGATATGCTTGAACCAGCTCGTACGATGACTTGAATCCTATCCCGCTTGGCGCTAGCGATCACTCTAGAGGACGGATTCGGTCTATCCTCATGGGGGATCTACGGGTCAGCAGAGTTGGAACAGGGTCATGCCCTCGAAGAAGCTGACGAAAGAAAGCGCAGGCGATCGGAAGTAGTGTGACAAATCTCATAGGCAGCTTGGTGGGAAGGACTGAGCTTTTGGAGGCAGCCTTTTTGGAGACCAGCGGCGATGAGCAGCAAGGCGCAAAGAGGTGTCCGGTGGGGAGTTTAGTGGCAGACGGGGCGGTCGCGTAAATATCGGGTGCTGACAGCAGCAGTACTACAACAAGGGGAAAAGCGTCCGCGTGGCAGCAAGTCGAGTGGCATAATATCCGCACGCGCTCCATGACAGCAGCAGCAACAACAGCAACGGGAAGGTCGCGGAGGGGACAAACGTGAATATATCGCCAGCTGGAGCTTTTAGTGTTTCGTCAACATCGCGGGGCGGAGGGTAACGTCTACGTTAGGGTGGATTTTCGTATAAATGATTTCTTGCGATGGTACACCTGTGGCGGGTTTTCGTGTGGACGATTTCTTGCGATGGTACACCTACCTGTGGTTGGGGCTCGGTAGGAATGATTTCCTGCGATGGTACGCCTGTGGTGGGTTTTCGTAGGAAGTATTTCTTGCAATGGTACACCTTTTGTGGGTTTTCGTAGGAAATATTTGTTGTCATGGTACTACACCTGTCGATCAAAATTGCGACCGGGTAGGGACTTTTGCGGTATGATCTATCGTTCGTTCCGGGTATTGTCGTGGATGTTTGAGGATGTACCGTTTGCGATTCGGTTTAGGTTTCGGAATGGTAGGAAAAGCATCGCTCGTTCCTTGTAGAGACGCAAGATGGTAGATAATGTATAGGTCTCGTCCTGAATGGTATACCTATAGCCCGATCCCCCTGGGGCTTTTAAAAAGCGTATTTCCATGTTCAAATCAAACCGTCTTTGCAAATCCGAAACATTGTAACGGTAGTGTTTTCTCTGGTGTAGGCAGGACCAGAAGGGGACTGGTGGAACTGAAATATATGTATTCTTATTGTTTTGGAGGGAGTGCCGTTACGCAGGTAAGCCCTGGGAGGGTTTATCTCTGTTGTGTTGGTGTTGGTGGTTCCTTTCTTTTTTTTTGTGGAGGATACTTTCGTTTGTGACTGTTTGCTGGTTGCAGTATAAAGGGGGGTTTTCACATTCATTTCATGACTACTGCTGTAGTTTTAACACCAGTACTGTTTTGCGAATTTGATGGAGGATTTAATACATGTTCGCGCGGATTGGTTACACTGGCTCGTGAGTTTTTCTGGTATCTCTCATGTTTATGGCTTCCTACGTGTGTTGACGAGATGGGAAGGGGCACCCTTGTGACCGTACAGGACATACTTGCCACAAAACGAGAAAGGGGGTGCGAAGTCGTGATTAGTCATTCAACTGCCGATATTGTTTTCCGAACTTTATGGGTGTGTTGCAATCTTGTTTGAGAATTCGAAAGATGAGATGTTTTGAGGGTTTGATTTAATTCGCAAGCAAGTTGTTTTGCAATTAAACGGGTTGGCTCGTGGGTGGTCAAATACTCTTTGTACCCGGGAGGGCGTAGGCTATTTTTAGCGTCGGATACATTACATTCATGTTTGCGGAAACGAATGTATGCTATATTGCTTCATTCACCGTTACGATATGTGGATATATGGCGGTAGTAAAGGACAGAGGGAGACCTTTGTCCGTGTGACCTCGCGATCTCTGCGATTACATGTTTCGTCTTAGTCTTTGCCCAATAGGCGCGACTGTTGAAATATCTTGTTGCAATTACAATAGATGTAAGTGGGAGTATGGAAGAGGTTTTCTCTCGTGAGGATGGGTTTCCTCTTGCATTTTTGTTGTTTTAGGAGATGTAATTGAGTCAATTGTTAATTCGTCACTTTCTTGTGAAGAATCCGGGGGGGGGTGTTGATTTGGGATTTTCCGTATGGCAGTTACGTAGCAGTTTCGTGCCGATTCGGGCTATTGGCCTATTATGGGATGCATAGTACTTGGGTGGTATTCTTGGTCATAGACTCGTTAGCTCGTAGGTGAGGCATACGAACTCACTCCTTGACTTGCCTTTTTGGGAGACTATTATGATGACTTGAAACCTAGCGCTTGGAGCTAACGGACAGCGTCCTCTCCCCTGGCGGCGAACGGCGCAAGCTTCCCCAGCCGCTCTTATTCTGCTTCTTGAATGCATTCTCGTACATACATGTTGTTTAGGCCCGACATTATGGGTTCCGGCGTGAGAGGTCCTCCGCAAAGTGTGCGTTTGTGTGTTGGTCCTGTGGGTGCCCCGAACAGAAGAAAAGAGACCAACACAACTTTCGCCCTCGCGCAGCCTCGCGAGTTTATTTATCCTGTCTTGTGGAAAGATCGCCCCCCTACCTCTGAGGACTGTTAGTTTCTACACCAAACATGTTTAGGCGCCCCTGGGGGGGTTCACGGAGGGTATTACGATATTCTGTTGTGGTTGACATTTGTCAGCGCGCAGCTCTACGAGTTGCTGTTTTGTTTTGTCTCGTGTCGTCTGCTTTCCTGTTGCCCTCTGCCGTCCTCTACACCTTCGCAGTGTGGTGGGATTTCCGAACGGAATTAATTACGAGCTGGTTCAAGCATAAAACCCCAACTTTTGACAGCCACGAGTGCCGATCGCAATATCTACTAGAATGTTACATATTTGGTATCACACTGGACCCATGCTACGATAGAGGTTGCACCTTTTTTTGTTTGTTTGTTTGTTTGTTTGTTTCTGAATAAATGGGCTCCTTAACCCAAAACCGTCGGGTTGTTGCCCTTATTTTGCAATATAATTTGTTTGTATACCTAGCTAATGGATATTTTTGATCGTGCTTCACTTTTCGTTTCCTCGAAATCAGTAGTTTGTGGGTGAAGTACAGAGCTCCTAAAGTGAGGAGCCCCAGAAAATAACATCATGGAACAACACCTCTACCGCAGCATGGGCCACTGATCGCCATGAATACTGGAAGATGGTGACGTAGCCAGTTGGTTTTTTGAAGGGCCTAGGACTGGCGCTAGTTAGTGCCGAAAATGTGTCCCGACCAAACATAGGCCTTCAAAGAGGTCAACAATAATAACAAAGCGTTTCCTTACGAAGAAAACACACAAAAAAAAACATTTGTTTTTTCTGGACGAGCCGCTTCCAGGTGCTCCAAGGCATGTTTGTACAACGTTCCACGCAAAAAAATGCTCAAAGAACTGGCTGGCCGGGTAGGACCAATATTAAGTCATACCGGGTATTTAACGCCCAAGATCGAATCTACGCTGAAACCAAGAAATTACCAGGCGAAGTCGTAATTTTGCACGTTTACCGCAAGAAAGTCCAAATGCCCACCCCGCTTTTGAAGAATAGACCCTTAAAAAAATCACACGTCTTCTATGTGCCCCTGCCAAACGCTTGACGAATGGGGGGGGCGGGGTTCCACCGGGAGTTTGGGATCCCCTAAGATCCAAATTTCCAACAAACAAAAACACATCCGTTAAAGGTTAGGCAGGGGCATTTAATTTAATACGTGTGCAAAACTTCAGAGTCTAACTCTCAAAAACGGTGCGAACATTGGACTCTGAAGGAATTTTGGGATTTGGGCGACCGAATCTTGCCTGAACCAGCCTGTACGAAAAGCGAGTTGTTTCATGTTATTTGTATTTACTGCGTTGCTTTTTTAGTATCCCCCCTCCTGTCTGGGTCTCGCAAATGGGGTATTACGGGGGACCATAGTTAATAGGACCTACTGTAGACACAATAGGACCTACCGTAGACACCAAAACCTACATATTTCCCTATTTTTGCTAACAGTATTTGGTCCATGGTTAATAGGACCTACTGTAGACACAAATATAACTGTAGACACCAATACATATATATATATATGTACTTCCCTATTTTTGCTGACAATATTTGGTCCTATTTACTATGGTCCCCCGTAATATCATATCATAATATCATACCATCATACTATCATACTATCATACTATGATGCTGATGTACGTAGTATTATTCCGCGCCTGCCGCCCGATTTCGATTGTTTGGACAGATGGTCCTTGCCCTAGAGAACGACGCGTACTCCATGCTGCTCGACGAGATGATTGAGAGGCG
>JAYJME010004632.1:0-10763 GCA_036873775.1 Costaria costata
CGAAATTGTTGGGAAATGGCCTTTCTCGCCTCAGAATGAGTCGGACTTCTCTCCAAGATCTATCTGGGGCTGTTTCCCGCTTCTCAAGGCGCCCATCTGCAGGAAATCGCTGTCAGCACTTTTTCGATCCAACTTTTGTCGAATACCATCCAAACCCCCGTTGTTTTTTTTTATCCGATCCCCGATCGTAATCATATTTGACTAAATTGCCTCGAAAAAGTGCTGACGTGATTTTCTGCAACTGGGCCGCTGGAGAAGCGGGAAACAGCTCTATTAATAGAAAGATCTCGGAGAGAAGTCAATCCCATTCTGAGGCGAGATATACCAGTTTCCAACTTTTTCGGGGCAAAAGCTCATGCGAACGTGTTCAAGACACTTTTCAACTGATTGCAAATCCGATCGGGAGAACTCATAGCTGACGTATTTTTTAGTTTATTTATAAAATCCGACTGCATAAGAATTGGCCTTAGCAGGTGTTTATTTATTGCAAGGTTGGTCTCTGCAGAAATACCAGCATGGATGCCACTTACACCCGGTATCAGGTGTTGGTATTGAATAGACTACTTATGAAATCAGGTGTGAAAATTGTAAGATTCGTAGATACGAACTGAACGTGTTGGTTTTTAGATAGCCAGCAGCAGCCAGTGGTCGTATCTGCGGCGGCAGTGTTTTCTGCTCTCCCTTGAAGAATCGACAGACCGGAGACGAAACAAATAAATAAAACACACAAAAGGTAGAGAGGGGTGACTCAGCTCGAACTAAGAAAGTGCCATTCATTGTGTTCTGCCACAGGTACGCTGGTACCTCAAAATAAAGGGTTGGTTGATGTTTTGACATACGACACCTCTTCCTCGTCGGTCTGTCGTCGTGTGATATATTTTGGAGATGCTGACAGAGGTATTGGAATTGTTTTGTTTTTTTGAGGGGATAGGGGAGTGAGGGGTTTGGCGGCACGTGTTGCCCGACCTTGGCTCGCGCTTGTCTCTCCGCCGCATCCACAGCGATACCATCTGCTCGGCCGGGCCAATGAGCGATACGCCCCTCTCCCAGCCTTTTTTTTTAACACTTTTGTACTTTATAGAATGTCGGAGAATGGTCGTTGGGGCCAGCGAGCAGGCAATGCCCCCCCCCAGTTGTTTTATTTATTTTCGCTGCCTGCTGTTTTTTTTTGTAGCGGAATTGTTGTCGGGGGCAGCTTTACTCGTTAGAGTTGCTATTTTGTGTAACGTTGTCCCGGCGCGGAGCGCTGGATGGATCGGTGGCTAGGCTTTCGGGCTCCGCTGGGTATCTGGAACGATCGAACAAGTCACCCAAGCCGGGGATAAGTCCCCAAGGCTGGGGTTTTCCGTCAGAATAATGCTGCTGTACCTGCCCCACCTGTTTGACATGTGCCTTGTTTTTTTTCGAGGGAAGGTCAGGTCGTGGCAATAGTTGACAGGAGGATAAGGTTTTCTGTGTGTGACATGTGTTGTGCGTGCTGCTGCAGCTGCGGCTTGTTGCTAAGGGTTTCTGTGTGACATGTGCTGTGCGTGCTGCTGCAGCTGCGGCTTGCTGCTGCTGCTGTGCAGGAACAATAAGAAACTGATAAACACGATAATGAACAAGTATCATCAGCTTCGGTGCGAAGCTCTGCCCATGGCACGTGGTCCCCCCGTCGCCGAATACGTGTTGTTCGCTGTCTCGGATGCACCTCGTTTTTTTTGCCCATCAAGTAAATGCGTGCTACAGTACTTTTTGCTGCTACTCGTAGGTATTGCCTATGGACGAAACACTGACTACGAGTATACTTCGTATACTGCTGCTGATGCACAATCAACATATCTCTACTACTGACGTAGCGCCAATGAAAATCATCGTTTTCTTTACTGTTAATACTGTAAAATTATATCGAGACTGTAGAGCAGGGCAGTCGTTGCCCTGCTGTTCCCTAGGTGTTACCATTTAGTTGTTTCGTGTTATTGTTTTTATGACACCTGGTACATGATAAAGCAGCGGGGAGAGCAAACTCGTCGAACAAGGACACGACGGTCCCGAGCGAACGATCGACGGTCGCCACTACTTCTGTATGAATACGTACGCACTCTCGTTGCTTTGTGTTGTACCATCCCTGCTACCTGGTACATGCCCCGCCCAGCTGGCAACCCCGCGTATGCTTGCCAACATCTATCTCCTCTCTCCGTGGATTGTTGACGGGAAAAAGGCTTGCACAAGGCCAACAGTATACCGTGAATAGATCATCTGCTGCTGCTGTTGTGCTGCTGCTGTTGTACCAGCTGCAATATCCGATGGTGTATCCCTTTCAAGTGACTCTCGATCGACGAGATTCAACCAACCGTCGTTGTCAGTTTGTTCGTGGGACGCCAGGCGAACAACAATATACCGGGGGTAGATCTGCTATATACGTATAGAACTGGCTCTCTAGGCCTAACTACTACCTGGTACCAGCAGCAAGCAGTCGTACAATATAGGGAAAATGTTAATTTCCGATACAGATAAGCCTAGGTAAACTTGGGAAAAGCGAACCATATATACCGCGGACTGGTACCAAGTGCCTGGTAGCTGATAGGTAAAGTTGGCTCTCGCCACAGCGCTGGCCACCAGCACACCACAGAGACAGACTTATCCCTCGCCACCGCGCCGCATAGGTGTGCGCTCAACCATCTGTTAACTCTGGACTGGATATGAGTGTGATGAGACTTATGGGGTCTAGAGGAGATAGTAGACATATGGAAGGGCGTGGGGTGGTGTGAGCTGTGAGGACGCGTGACAGCCACGAATGGAAGCTTTTCGAATCCTGCCAAACGACTAGACCCATAATGGCTTGGAAGACGGGCTTTCAGCCAAATCGTGGTTCTCGATACAGCACCCCACAAGGTGGAAATTGGCGCAGGCCGCCCTTCTGTTTAGTGGCAATCGATGTTGCTCGTGGTCGTACGGGGGTCAATCGTTCGGGATTGTTTGACGCAACAAAATATTTGGAAAATTGGGTAGATCATGCTCGAGAGGACTTCGCACGACGTACGTACGAAAACGGGTTTCTTGCTCCCCAGCAGACTGAATGCAAGCGGCGCCGCAAGCGAGCAACGAGCCGTCGTGAAAAAAGAAGCAAAATCATCGACAAATAAAAGGATGCGCACAAGAACACCCACACGACGACGTTCCGTATGACGCAGGGATTGAACGGAAACTACTACCAGAACACCACCACGCACCACGACACACACGATACACGGAAGTGACGAGGTGGAATCGATCTTGATTGTTGCATGCGGTTGAGGTTATCGATGCCAGCTGTTACCTCTGCTGCAATGGGTGCACGTTTGCTGCCCCTCATATTCATTTGAAGCCGCTTGTCTATGGTTGGACCGTGGGGTTGCCCTCCCTCTAGTGCATTTTGTGTTTCGTATATTGACAAAACGGCAGCGTAGCATTCGCGCCTCAGTAAGCTTGGTTGTCACGGGATCACGCGCGTCAAAAACCCAAATCAACTTGCCGTTATGTACGTACGATGATGGCTGTGTTTTACACACGAGATGCTACGCACCACAGATCGCTCCTACTATTTATATCTAAAATAGTGGCAATATAGCAATGGGCCGATCAAGCATGCGGCAAACAACTTATGTTCCACGTTGTGACCAGTCCGCTCAATGCCCCCCCGTCCGGCCCCCCCGCCTTGTACATGAATCCGTGACCAGCACAGCGAACCTCCGCGTACTACCGTAAACAAATGAAAAAACAACAGCACCATGAACACAGGAGTCATGAACAGAAACGTGCGTGTGCGCCCCCGCATGTGCGCAACGCTCATTTACCCACGCCATTCAGAAAAAACACACAAACAACAAAACAACCACGCGCATCCACGACGCTGTTCAACCAACAGCTGTAGCCACTAAGAGAAGCTACATTCACAATACAGCCGCGCGCTTCCATGACACCGTTTATCAACCAACAGCTGTAACCACAAAGAGATGCTACATTAACCGTCACCCGATTTCACAACGCACAAGAAAAAACACAGGAAAAAACGTGCACCCGTTTTTGTTTTGGGCTCAGTCTTGTTGGCGCGGGCCCGTGGTGCGAAGAATGTCGCCCGCGCACCATGCGAGCATGTCGTTCACGAGGGCGGAGAAGACGGACCTCTCCCCTTCGGTGAGGATAGGCGTGGCCTGCCTCTGAACGACGTCGACGTCGACCATGTTCGACTCCTGCGGCAAACATAATGCGGGAAGGGTTGCATGCAGTCTGTCAACCCCTTTGACAATTGAAAGGGAAACAAATACGAAACTAGATGACTACAGCATCGGCCACACGAAGAAGCCCGGGGTGGTGGGGTACGGGTGGGGGTGGGGGAAATGGGGGGTGGGGTGCTCTCATTGCCATGCGTGGCCTAGTCGTATGACATTAGACCCTCGCATCCCTACAATGCCGGGACGGAGCACGTCGGGTTTCCACTGAGGAGGCAGACATTGCTTTCACCAAGCGCGAGGCATCGCGAGGTGTTCGGCGAGTCACATGAAGGGTGAGCTGCATCCTACTAAGAACTGCAAGCGGGCTTCGGCTTTTTGGGGGCCAACTACATTTCGGGGAATGTACGACACGCGCAGCATGATGCCATTCGTACTGCTGGGTGCTCACACTACGTATGCGGTTATATTTTCGGCCGCTTTGCCTCGGTCTTAAAAGGGTAAACAGGCCAAACCCGGAAGAAGCAGACATGGAGCAATGAGCCGAGACTAAACAGTCTGCCTGGCGCCCCCGAAAATGGTAACCAGCAACCAGCATTGCTGCGGTGCAAGGGAGGCCAGTTATCTGCACACAGGAGATTCCCTTCGTTCTCCCTGCCCCTGCCATCAACAACAACAAAAACTCCTCCCCAGAATGCTTCCAGACGGGTTTGGTCCATTCTGCAAACATACTGGAATAAAGCATACATCATTCCGAGGAGCGCAGGAAGCCGCGTCAACTTGCAACCACACGATTCAGAAACGCCGTGTCTGGCGATTTTCGAGCTTTTAAGGACGGTTCGTATGGTGATTGGGGGACGGGGGGGGCGACGTTTCACAAATACGCCGTGTAACGGGATACTAGGTATGTCTGAGTCATGCCCTGCACGCGCCCGGTCGATGGCTTCCGCCAATCCATGTCTCCTCGTTTATGCATTCGAGCTATGATGGGGGAACATCGTGATCAGAACCAAACATTATAGAAAAAATACGGGATACCAGGTATTTGATACCTGTACCTGGTATATGTTTTAGAGGCCCATCGTGGGTTTTGACTACATCATGGTCCCCCCGGAATAGCTCCATTATTGATAGGTGCAATACTGGATGTGTCTTTGCAACATAAAAAAAGCGGCAGTCGCAGGCGGAGTAAGCGAGGGCCATCAACTTGGTCACCTGAGCCTTGGCGCTGAGTAGCGTCAAAAACGAACTGGCACTCACATCCCTTCACCCAACGCTATTGCTATTACATCAGTACGTGGCCAATCACTCACCGTATCCAATGCCACGTAAAAAAACACCGAAGGAGCCTCCGACGACGTGGGTGACGCACAAGCAGCGTCGCCAACTGTCCCCACCCACGGCCCCTCGCCGCCCCAATCTTCCTTGACAAACGACGCCAAATCTCCGTCGTCGCATTGAGCGGCTGCCGCGCCATCCCTGACCCCAGGTACGCCACTCCTCGGTAGAGCCAGCAGCACCCGACGAGGTGTCGCACCACGATCATCATCGTTACCTGTTTCGGTGCGGGTGCCACCGGCGGCGTCCGGTCCCTCAACGCTGATCCCGGCCGCCGCCGTCGTCGCCGAAGCAGCTGCTGTCTCGGCCACGCCCGCGGGCTCGCTGGAGCTGGAGCTTACTGCTCGTAGCGCAGCATCATCAAGGTCTCCAAAGACTAGAGTAAGGATGTGCGAGGAGTCCACGAGGTGCTGGAACCAACCCGACCAGTCCACACCGTGCTTGCGATCGAGGAAACCACTCAGAGAAGGATCGGCGACGCCTAGAGACGTTACGGTGGAGAACTCCAAAAGATGCCGGAGGTCTGACTCGCAGATGGGTGAAGAACTATCATCCAGCCCATGGCGCGCGTTTCTGACACCTCCTCTGAAATCAAACCCGGGGTGTGGCGAGGCCGGAGAGGGTGCTCGGGGGAGGCAATCAGGGGTCCTGCTGCCCCCAGCAGCTGCCAGTGCGCCCGGTGTTCTTGGCGCCTGGTTAGGTGCGCTTCTTCTCCTCGAAAGAGTCACCATCGCGTTCTTGAACAGCCACCA
Organism: Costaria costata; assembly: GCA_036873775.1. Taxonomy (NCBI): domain Eukaryota; class Phaeophyceae; order Laminariales; family Agaraceae; genus Costaria; species Costaria costata. The sequence continues at coordinate 6,281 of JAYJME010004632.1, forward strand.
CACCTTATCCTTCCTCCTGTGAGCCACAGCCAAGCGAAGCAGACGCTCGACCAGTATCTTCGTTTGCTCGGCGACTTCCGTCGCACCAGGACCACTCCGGGCGTTTCCATCCGTCTCGTAACCCGGCCTATAGCCTGCATCGCGCGAAGGAACGCCCATCCGCAGCGCCGCCGAGCGATGGGCGTTGGCGCTCGCGCCACGCCTTCTAAGGAAACACGACGTAGAGCGGGCGCCAGCAATCACGAAGAGCAAAACGTCGAGAGTTTTGCTTCCTGGAACCCCGCCTTCACCCTTGCTGCTGCTTGCACTCTCGCTTCCGTCGGAATCGTGTTTAGGCGCCTTATCGATTCCATCCTGCGTTGTCAAAACGAACGTGCACACCGGAATTTCCTTAGCTGTACTGTCAGCAGCGTCAGCCTCGGAACCGATGCCGTTCAGACAACCGCCACCGCCGGTAGCATCAAGACCGCCGCCCGTGTGCCCCACCGCCGCCAGCGGTTCCGACCCCACTAGCTGCTTCGCCGTGATCGTTCCAGACATCATCGGCCTGCGAGACGTGGCCACCGGCTGTCGCGTAAGCCCGTACAATTCCGCGTGTAGCCAGAGGTACCGCAAGAACAGTGTCGTATCTGAATCACCATATTCGAATCCATAGCTGGCGTTTTCCCCACCCCCCACCGTCGCTGGGCTCCGGGTCGCCGATGAGCGGGACTCGTTGTGGCCGTGGTGGCGGGGAGTTGTCGCTGGAAACGCAGCTTGCGGGTGCCTCGCCGGAATAGGCGCTCGAATGGCTCGCGCATCAGCTACTGCCGTTGCGTTGACCCCAGCAACAGGCGATGCCGCCGGCGGTACACCAGGCAGCGGCGCACGCGGTTCAACCGGGGGTCCTTTGTCGGCGTCCAAATCGATCGAGACGATCTCCCGCGTTACAGTGGGGGCGTCGTCGCACGGCCGCGCCCCACTCGAAGTTTCAGCGGCCTCCTCAGCCTTGCGCCACAGGATACCGTATGCGTTCTGGGCGAAAAGGGTGCTGAGTTCCTCTTCTGGCCGTCCGCGGCCTTGCCCATGGGACGGCAACAACGCGTTTTCGACCTATCACGACGGTGTTCATTCACGGGGCAGAACAAAATGCTTGATGAGGACCAAAAATATCTCCCACCAAAAACTGTTGTCTAAATAATTGAACTATCGATCGAGACGCAAAATTGTGCTGTGTCGTCTTGCCGTGTACCATAAAACGACCTCCTGGTACAACACCAAACCAACCAGAGGGTCCAGAACCTTAGACGGCACTCTCCACCAAGACACGAGGGGGTCTACGCCACCGGTTTTTACTGAACTCTCTCAAACCTTACCTGGCCCAGGCCGAAGTCTTCAACCGAGTTGCGGAAGTGTAGGCCGTCGATCACGCGGTGCAGCTCTCGCGGAAGCTCACCAGGCAAGCAGTCCCCCCGCAATAGCGGCTCGTTGGAGTTAAGACCCCAGGCAAAACTCGAAAGCGTGGGTTGGTTGGCCCACCACGACGGCGACCCGCCGCCAACGCTGGTACCCGTCGGGCCGTCGCCCTTCCAACCGTCGCCAGGCTCGACAACGTCGACGGTCCACAACTTCACGGAGGCTAGCATGGTATCGGCGACGGTGGAGGGGTAGTGTTGACGCCGTTGTATTCCAGCCGCTCCAGGTACCTCTGAGCTCCACAAACGTTGAGTGCGCTCGGCGGCGGCCGCGGCAGCCTCATCATGCACGATCGAAACACTCACATCCACGAGGACAACCGTGTTGGTCATTTCCAGCGCCAGTCGCAGAAACCCGCGCGCTAAAACCCCCTCCCCCTCGTTACAGTGATTCGCCGTGCTGCCGTCGGCGTCGCCACCACCACCGCCACCGCCGGCTCCGCCGGGTTCTTTCGTGCTTGCTCCCCAGCCCGCGACACCGAAGCTCTTGCTCGGGTCGGGTGTGGCTTCCCCCGTCTCTGTCCCCGCACATGTAGGGCGAACCTTCTGGTCACCGCTATTGATCACCCCCCCAGTTCCGTTCCCACACCCAACAGGAGAAAACCCAAGCGTGTCTATCAGAAAGGCGGAATAAGCGTCGATGAACTGTCGCGCGAGGGATGTCGTGCGGGCCGCCGCCCGTTCTGCCTCGGTCTCCCCCACGCCGGAAGCTGCCTCTTTCCCAGAGTCTTCAGCCGTTTTCATACCCCCCGTCGGAGTTGATGCGGTCGCGTTTTTCAACACTTGATCCACAGCGGATGATTTCCTACGCGCGGCTGTCCCCGTCCCGATCTCGGTAACCCTGGTCCAATCTCCCGCCAACACAGCGAGAGACGCGCTTCGGGTTTCGCGCGGCTCTTTGCCCACCCCACTGCTGTCTACCTCTCCCTCCCGAGCACCGCTTCTGCTGCTCCTGGCGTGCAGTGGCAGCGGCGGCGGCGGCGGTATTTCCCCCATCTGCAACAAGCGGGAGATGGGCGCGCCCACACTATCCGATCTCTCCTCGGGGTCGAGGCTGCTGTCGAAACTGTAGTTACCAGGCCCAGAGCTGGTGGCACTTCGGCTGCGCACATGATCGGCATGATCGAAGTCCGAGGACTGCGTCTGGTGCTTGTCTTTCAACGAAAATCCACCGCTGCCGAAACCCCCCACGCTGGCCCCACCGCCGCCTGCACCAGCAATGCCGGCGGAGCAAAATGCAACGACCGGCGAGCTGTGGCTACCCAGCATCCATTCCTTGGGGCTTGCCGTAGCGTCGATCGCACCAACACTGCTGGCAGCACCTGGTCCAGGTTTCCGGCCATCAAGCGGGATGAGCGCGTCCCATCGGCCTGATCCCCAGCGCCCTTCCTCCTCGACGCAGTCTCCGCCCCAGGCGGCGGAGAATTGGCCGGTGTGCCCTGGACTCCGGAATTCGGTATCCACAACACTGGGGTCCCCACCCATATCGTTGTCCCCCCTCGGCGAACCTTTCGCCGACAACTCTTGGGGGGTTGGGGGGGCAGGGGGCATTGGCAAGAGGATGGGATAAACCGCTATGCGGTGGAGTCGGCACTGACTCATAACGTTTTGCAACTCGTCGGGGGGCTGCAGTGCCGCCTCTTCCCGGGAAAGACGTGCTCGCTCCGATGATGCCCGTCGCTCATCAACAGCAGCCGCCACCGCAGCAGCCGCAGCAACTGCCGCACGAGAAGTAGTAGCAGCAGCAGTGCCGCGGGTGGACGAGCCAGTAGAGAACGGCGCGAAAGAACGCTGATTCTTCGTCTCCGTCCCCGGTATCCCCGGGACTTCTAGGGTCGCGTCGTTTCCGCGCAACGTCGGCAAGGGTGCAGGCGAAGCGATTTTTGTCCTCGTGAAGCCTTGTTGCCCTCCGCGGACAAAGACCGGTTCCGGGGTCTGCAACGGGTTGCCGTCACCCCCCTCAACGGCAACGCTTAGTGCGCCATCTGTAGCCCTGGACACAATCGGCGCTGACATCCGCAGCAATCGAGAGTTGCTGGGGGCGAAGCCACGCTTCCCCGCACTTGGTTCATCTCGCCCCCCTCTTGTGCCAACCCCTTCCCCGCCTCCCCGCTGCGCCAAGGTGACACCTGTAGAGACAGGCAAGACCCTTGCCGCTGCAACCCCCGTCGCTCCGCGGCTAACGTTTCCATCCTTTTTGGCCGCTGTCGAGGGCGTCCCTCTTTCCTTCGCCACAGTCTCCGTCTCCGCTACCGCCCCACCGCTCTCCCGTTCTCCGCGACAATTTTCTTCCGCCTCGGCGGCCTTGTTCCAGCGGCACTGGGTCTGATACCCCCACGTCCAAGCGCGCGTAATTTCCCACCGGTGCTTGCATTTCGCAATATACTCGTCGTCGACCTCAACCAGATGGGCCCGGTTCAAGAATGTAGCCTGAAGTGGATTAGCGAGAGACGCCGCTCTACCGGCGATGCCGCCGCGCGCGAATGCCGTCATGTACGGCGGATCCATCCCGGACGCCAGAGCGCGGGGGCTTACGGTGGGAGAATCGGTCGACTTGGCCGCCGCCGCCGCGGCTGCCACCGCACCTGCAGTCCTCGTCGACAACGTTCCGTCGGTTGGCTCGCTGACATCTGTTCGGGCCGTGCCAACAAGGTGGGACGTTCCCGCGTTGACGGCATGGAGGTACTGAGACCAGGCAAACTTAGAAACGCGCTTGAGCCTTAGCGCAAAAGAGCGCGCTTCTTCCTCGAGCTGCGTCACTGTCTTCTCTGCGGCCGGTGGCTGTCTCGAGGAGAAGGAAAACATATCGAGACGAAGGAGTTGGGGAGATACAAGCGCAGACGAAACAACAAAGACAGAGACGACAAGCGGGGTAGGCAGGTAACGTCATGGGGGGAAGGGACCAGGAGAGAGAAGGGGTGGCAAATAAACGCGAGGAAAACAAACCAGACACTCATGTTGCGAAGAACACCCATTCGGCATGGTCCTTTTTTGTCGGATAAGTGGAAGACACCGTCAGAAGGGGTCCG
>JAYJME010004633.1:0-10760 GCA_036873775.1 Costaria costata
GGAGAAGTAGTCACCGCCACGGTGCAACGAGGCTGTGAGCGGGGATCGGGGTTTGTGCACCTTCCAGGGCAACAGCGCAGTCAGGAGACCAGAGCCCGTTACAAGGGATAAGCTAACTATAATAATAATTCTTCTTCTTCTTCTTCTTCTTCTTCTTCTTCTTATTATTATTAATACGTTTGCCATCCGACAACGCGCAGCATGACCTTTAACGTTGATCACTCAGAAATATTCCCAAAAAAAGTAGAAACCTCGAAAAAAACAAAAAGGAAACCTCCGCACCAATATCCCCCCTCCTTTCTGTGTCAACTTTTCTGCTCGAGCTTTGTCCTACTCCCATTTGTTGTCCAATACTCTACTCAGTCAGCGGCGGACTGAGTACGAGGCTATTACAAGGGAACGCAGAACCGGGTTTAGTCAGAACCAAACATGCTGTGGGAGAAACAGGGGCCCCTACAGTACAGGCCCGCCTCAACAAGAAACGCCTACTCGTAATCTGAGCAAGCCTTTTGAAACCATAGTGTGACACCAGCCTTGGGAAGCCTTGAACTTGGAGACTATTGTGGAGGATTTGGGGTAGGGCTCGCCGCTCTGAGCACTATTTCTTGATCCAAATTTCTTAGAGTTCCCCCCCCAAACGAGTCTAACGTTAATTTCTTATTAGGCTTATTCATTATTCGGGGGGCCTATATTGTACCAGGTATGTTTTCCCAAATTTCTTAGCACCCCCCCCTCCCCAAAAAGTGAGCCTAAAGTTCTTCTTTTTGGGCTCTTTCCTATTCGCGGGCCTATACTGACGTACCAGGTATGTACGTACGCCGAGCCCTTCTTATTTTATTTCTTCTTAACTGAGGGGGGTACGATTTGCTTGACTTACTTCGTGTGCGTATTATTCCTGTCTGTATTTCTATCTTCTTCGGAGGTATTCTTCCACTCCAGAGTTATTGGAGCCTGTCCTGTGACCACGGACTTGATTTTGGCGGTGAGTTAATGTGAGAACAACAACAAACAAACAACAATTATTCAAGCTCTGTGGTTACAAACTATTAATACGACACAGAGATAATACATCGTACATGATGCAGCAGTAAAAGTGATCAGACATACCACAACATCGTACTGGATACGACAGCCACAAGATGCACATGGCAGCAAACCAAGTATATACTGCCGCTGTATGATGCACATGATGCACTGCTGCTGCCTGCTGCATGCATACCCCTGGTACCACCGATAACCACCGTCTGTGGTAAGAGCATACGTACAAGTTCGACTGCAGTGCAGCAATATGATACCTGGTAGATTTACGTACAACTGCTCTCTTCAGAGACGGCATACGAGTATGCATCACAACTCCGCCTTGTCTGTACGCTCTACTTGTACATTGGGCTGGAAGGTATGACTGGCCTCTTTCTAACCAGGCCGCTCGACAAATACTGCGCTCCAAGTGAACCTTTATTGAGGTGCAACGCAAGCAAAGCTGGGAACCCGTTTATCCCTCCGCCGGACCTACTTCTACTGCTGGACCTGTACCTGGTACCGTGTAGCGTAGTTGCCGGAAGGGCAACGAGAGCTTCTTGGTACCAATATGACAGCAAGCAGCAAGCCAAACAGCGGCACTGGAATCAGCAATAGTAGCGGCAGCATATTCGTTGATACATCAGTCCTACCGAGGCGTATCACTCACCTCTTCGACTGAAGCCCAGAGCTCGAGGCCAAAGAAGAACTAACAGAGGACCGTACAGAGGATATCCGGCCGATGGGGTTCACAAAGGCAGCAGCGCTCGCGATGGAAGCCGCCGCTAACAACGCAACACGGACAGCGTGCCGTCCCATGCTGGTGACAAGTCTCTTTGCGTGGCAAGCGCGTTGCCTCGCTTTTTGGAAGGCTGGGACAGGCTTGCAGGGCTGACTGTGGAGGAGAACCAGTCCAGCGAGAGCGCTGGGGGGTTCACAGCAGAGGTAGGCCAGATGCGGGCAGGGCTAGATACACGTCGCTGCTGTGGGAGGACAGAGAAGGGCCGCAGAAGGGTGCAAGAAGAGACCCGGCACTTTTGAATCAACGTCGCGACGTAGAAAGGCGAAGCTTTCGAAGGAATCATGACGTCATGAAGAAGCAAAGACGCTAAGAGACCTTAGCTTGACTCCTTGACTGACCGTCACATACTTTAAACGTAGTATATTAAGTTGTCAAGAGACCTTGACTGATGTCAATGACCGGTCTCCTAACATCCTGAAATGGCGGCCCTTCACTTCCCCGAACCGTGATTAATCTCGCCGCGTATTTTTCAGGGAAGAGCGTGTGAGAGCGACGAACATGCTTGGTGTACTCTCTCAGCGTGATTTGTTTCAGCGCTTCCGCTAGCTAGCCCGAGGCGCACCTCACACCCCTCACCCACATCCACACAACCGGCAATCCCTGCAGCCGCACGCCAGCTCCCGGTTTCTTCACTTTCCCGAATCAAAAATGATGCAGACATTAGCTCTGCTAGCCCTCGCGGCCACAGGAGCTTCTGGGTTTGTTGTGCCACGCGCATCATTCCGAGCACCTCGAGCTGGGACCACCTCAGCACCACGACAGGCTTCGTCTCTCCAAATGGCGGACGCGCCTCTCGGGGTGGGCGTGATCGGGTGCGGCCGGATCGGAGACGTGAGTAGCATGCCCAGCGGCAAGCTAGGCTAGACTCTTTTTTGCTTAGATTTATTGGGATTATCATATTCTACGGTTCATCCTCTATCGTATGATAAAGGCCGTTTCCTATGCGGTTCGATTTTTGAGCTTCAGATTATGGTCCGATCGATTTTTCAGCGATCTATTAATAGTTCGAAAATCGTATTTTACGTGCAGAGATTCGAGCAAACGGCGAGACCAAGTTAACTGCTGTTGTTGTGGTCTGGCGCCGGGAAGAGACGCACCGAGTGCGATGCACTGGGCGCAGGACCCGAGCGTCCGAAGCCACGCTGCTGCCTCTGGTCTGGCGGCGACATACCGAGTGCGCTCGAGTCGACCTGTCTTGGTATTTTGTATTTTGCACAACGAAGCATCCGAGCCCAGCAGGTTGACTGACTGACTGCTGCTGCTGGTGCTGCTGCTGTGAAGTCTCGAGTACGGAGACGCGCGCGCCGAGTGCACTTCCCTTCGTTTCTAGGCTCGAGCCCGCGCCAGCCGACTGTAGGCTGGCGACGGGGAGACGCACCGATCGCCGACTGCGCGTCGAGCGAGAAGCAACGTCGCTGTGTCACCATCCAACTCATAGATCGTTCTGCTGCTGCTGCTACTGTTGCTTGCTAGCGTGGATATCATCTTGAATTTAGAGCCCATTCCATTTTTCGATTTGAAAATCTGATGACCCAAGTCGTCGGGCTTTAGGCCAAAATCTGACGACTTGGACCATCGGATTCTCAAATCGAAATTTTCTGGTTAGAGTTTGCACAATCGGACTTCATAAGCAGATGCTTTCGTTTTTGAGATCGAAAAATACAAAAATGAAGCTCGAAATCAAACCGCATAGGAAACAGCCTTAGGGATGAAACATGGTAACGTGGCCTTTGGAATAACGAGACACGGGATGTGCCCACGCTCCCAGCACGCCAAGCGAACGGGCACGCAAAACCGGTTTCCTATTCAACGACAGATGCCTCATAATAGGCAAACTGCATCTAGCAGATAAACAATCGTGATATACCGCAACGAGTACCTTGTTCGAGCTATGCTCACGGATTATATTTTGGAATGCATCGGTAATTTGGAAGACTTAAGGTTTCGCTACGTAACATCCACGACGTATGTATCCTTGTGAGTGCAGAATGGCTCCAAACCCACGTGTAGATCCAAGCCACAGCTGATAACGCGGGCCTGGTGTTAAAAACAATCAAGTCGTTGAAATATCACAAAATACCAGAACAAGACTACCTCGATCGAACCGTTCGCTACCGATGCTCATATCACGACTTCAATCCAACAACAGTGAGTCTCATGCGCTATCGGTCACCGCAAATGGTGTTTTCTGCAGGTTGCACCCCCAGAAACATACGACGAACGATTGATATTGTGTGCGAAACGGTAACCCAACCCAATGGTAATGGAATATTTGGAAAAAGTTAGACATAGTCAATCCGTTGGGCTTGATTCCGCTGTCAACACGAACAAAACATTGACATCGCACAGCTACTAAGGACATCGTGTGGCCACTAAAATATCAACATACTGTACTACAGTCAGTAGGTTTCACCACACTGTAGTCCTAACCCCAACTGTAGATGGCGGTTCATGGTTGGTACCAATAACCTGGTAAGAAACCAGGAACCTGTTAAAGCACCAGGAATCTAGCAAGAAGACAGAACTTGGTATGACACCCGGAATCGTGTAAGGCACCAGGAACCTGGTAAGACACAAGCCCTTTATTGGCCGCGACCATAAACGTCGTCTGGCCTCGGCAAGCTACTCACACCCGATAATGCAAATTCCGTTCGTCTCGTAAACGGTACGAGAGAAATTCGTAAACATTTCTCGTCCTTGGCCAAAACGTATACATGCTCGCACATAGCCACCCCGTTTGCCATGATTCTCCTTACGACCTCGGCGAATCGCAACGGAGATAATAAGAGCCTTACATCGTGACTAAGGACATCGTTCGGCGCCGCTAGGCTATCCATACCAGATAAGGCAGAAATAACCATTCTTGTAGACGGTACCAAACATCCGAAGTACGGGTATAGTGCAGATTCCTCGTCCTGGACCTATTATTACGGCGGAACATAAGAATCAGTACCTACCTACTGCTGTAAATCATAACCTAGCATACGGTACTGCCATTGGTTTCTAAAATGGTCGTGAAAACGAACTGTAGGGGCAAATATTCGTTTTGGGGTCCATCTTGGCTTCTGAATAAATTGATCCTTTATATCATTGGCGCCACTTCGCACCTGGGAGACGATCTGCAAAACAACCACGACGATCTTGATTGCAGTTAAAGGCAGCACCTTCATCACCGACTGTTGGAAAACAGCACATTTCCGCTCGACGAGACCATGCGGTACCTCCCTTCCTTCCCCCGCTATGTCGTCCCCCGCCCTTCCCAAATGCCTCAAGAACATGCCTGCCACCACAAGAACAACAACCATCACGGTAGCCGCTAGTCCGATCGCCGACCTCATTGTTTCTCCCGAGCATTCCGTGCAGCTGTATGAGGATATTCCAGACGAAAACGCTTCTGCGCAGACGGCACAGTCTACGTAGCAAAAGGCGTGGAGGTGGGACAGGCGAACGAACCTTAGACAGTATGGGCATGGTGTATGAAATAATACACGGAGTTAGCATCCTTTATAACTGAGTTTGATAACTTAGTGCTTTTGCTTTCCAGCCCAACTCGTAGGATGCATACTTTACTCTCAACAGCCATGTAGACAAGCCGTGGTCACAGCCGCCCCCGGCGGTACGTGGTTCCTGTTTGTTTACCGCGCAGAGGGTTAAGCATTCCCCCTGATTGTCGATTTGTTCCCTGGAATCTAGGGAGGGGTAAGTGAGCTTGAGACGGCATGGACACGACGTACAATTGCTAATTCAGTACAGATTTGGCCTGGCGCGAAAAGTCGAGTTTCAAAGGTTACGATATCTCTTTCGCGACTAGGTCATTCCACAATCGTATGTACGGCACCTTTGTACAAGTTTTCAAACACATATCGCTTAAAGAATACGTAGTACGGCCTGGAACACAAAGCAGTACAGCAACCACAGTAAGTGAGAATAACAAATCTAATAGACAAAATGGCGGCTACGCCGGCATTGGTTTTCGCTCACATGCCCCCGTATAGCCGACAGCACAGTAGTCCTCCGGATTATCGCCCCCTGCACAAGCGGCCTGCCTGTAGCACTCGAGTACGACAACACTGGTGTTAGCAGTTCGGTAGTACCCCTTTTCGAGGGCCAAGCTTTCGATGGTAGTGCCGCTCGACCAACCAATTGTACCCGCTGGCAGTTGTTTACACGTGGGCGCTCCGCTCTCTAGACGAATCTTCACACCATCCGGGACTTCGTTTGCGATCGTCGAGCATCCTCCGCACACCGTGTCGAAGCGGGAGCGATTCTGAGGAGATGAGTCGAAGCGGGTGTTGTTCTGTGGCTTTAAGGCACGCTCCAACAAAGCTAGTGTTTGATTGTTATGAGGTTCCTATCGCGACGAGGAGCCAAAGCCTATGCTGAAAAATTCAACCCAAAATATTTGTTTGCGACTACACACATCGCAGTTTCGGCACAACTCCAATGGGCCCCACCAGTTGAATAAGGGTGTCACCGTCCTACTCGCCGGGAGACCAGCGGGGAGGGTTCCTTTCGAAGTTCGCCATCTTGCGTGTAATACAGAAGCGCCTGTATAGATAAGACAAATGCTATCCGAACTACGGGGTTCCTCATTTGAGAAGGGCCTACATGAAATGTGGGTGCTGCCGTAGATTTTACTGAAATATTTAAGGCAAAACAAACACATGCCGCTTGTGTCCAACGATGCCCCGAGTTAAACTGAAAATTCGCGTTCGTGGCGATCTTTTGTTTTTGTTTTGTTGCCATTTAAAAAAACATTCTGCAAAGGATTCCACATGACCGCCTTTATTGAATATATTTTACGAAACCCAAGATAACCACATTCTAGACACGATATCCAAACGTGTATCGCGAGGGATTGTGGTAACAGAGTATACAATCATAATACAACTTAAAAATGTAGATCATATCGTATGGAATCTGGTACAAATCATGAAACCATAGATTTGATCGAAATGTATCGAAGAGTGTACCACAGAGAGGGCACTTCTTTGTTTCGCTCCCCACACCTCGTGAGTACAGCTGGGTACCAACTTTGTTGAGAGTATGCCTCGGTCTACCCGGTCGACACCACGCCCTCCTACCGTCGGGACGGCCGCAGCCGCGACGGCCACAGTCGAGACGGACCCGGTCCCTGCGTCGCTCGCGGGCCGGCTGGCCCCGAACCCGAACAAGGATTCGGCGACCGTGGTGGACCCCACAACCCCGTTCGAGAAGCTGCCTTGCTTCGTGCAAGGATCCCTGGGAGCCGGCGTGGTTCTGGACCTTTCATGCGCGTTCTTCGACGCCGGAAACACCTGTGCAGGCACGAGGCATCAGGTAGCGGTGGTCCTCGACTGGATGGCCACGAAGCTAGCGCCTTGCCCGGACTCGGAGTCATGGCTGCACATTCTGGAGGCCTCCGAGACAATGGCCCATACGGTCCGGGCCGATACCTCCAGGGACGTTCGGGAGGCAGAGGCGACCCGTATCATGGTCTTCTGCATCCTGGACCGCCTCCGATTCCACAACATCCTTCTGCAGTCGGAGCATTGCGTCCTCCTTCACGGGGCTTCCGGCGGGGGGGATGTGGGAGGGGCGGCGCATCTGCCGATGCTGGGGACAGTTGGACCCGGGGCACCTGGGGCGACTGGAGCGGGTGAACGTACGGCGCGAATTGCCACGGTCCACGTCAGGCTGGCGTGAGGCTGCACCGTGGACTCGAGCGGGTCGGGCGGGGCGAGCGGTGGTACAGCGAGCGTGGAGAGCACGGGGAGGGCTCCGAGCCAGGACACCATGAACGTTGATGACAAGGCCCTGCTCGGGCTTACCACGAAGCTACATCCCCCTGAAGTACGGGTGTGTTTTGAAGTTCCGAGAGTAGGTTGATTTTCCAATCTTGGCTAAAGAGCACGGCAGGAGGACTGCTGTTGAATTGGAGCTACGTTCATGGTCGTATGCTCTTCTTGGTGCAGTTTCACATGGCTACGTATGATAGGCCTACCAGTACAGCAGTGGTGCTGTTGATTTCAAGCTCCGTCCATGCTCGTAGATAATGGGTGTAGTTTCACGTGTATGACTACGTATGCACTTACCTATGGTACGTACAGACTCGGGGTTACACTGTACCTGGTATACGTACAGACTGGGTGTTACGCAGTTCCGGTTATACGTACAGGTGCGCTTACCTGTTTACTGGTGCTACGTACAGGTACACCCACACACATGATTACGTATAAAATGAGCGCATACGCCTGGGGCGCTACGCCGTAGGTGCCCTCCCAACATCCCAGTACGTATGACGACAATCTTATTACTGGTGTGATTACAGGCTGTGATGTATACCCGAAAAGTGTGGATGGCGCCTACGATGTACACGTACAACAGGTCCCCCCCTCAACAGGGAGTTTTTGAGCGGCGCAATACAGTTGTATCGGCTCTCAATATATAATTTTGTTACACACATGATTGCGTATAAAATGATCGCACACGCCTGGGGGCCTACGCTGTAGGTGCCCCCCCAACAGTCCAATACGTATTACGACAATAATAATACCGGTGGGTTTTTCACACAACCCCAACCCTAATTAGTAACCCTTAACCAACACTATTATCGTACATGTATTTGCAACTGGTACAATATATACCTTCGGAATGGGGTTTACGAACACCACACAACTAAATGATTTATCTATACTTCGTATTAATATAGTAACAGTAATGGGGTTACGCAAGACGTGTTGAATAATAGAACAAAAATTGGTTGCAAATTGTTAACAATGGGGGTGACGAAAGAAGCAATGAGAAACACCATTGAAATTGTGCCTTCCAGGCTTAAAATGGATAATGATGTGATGAATAGTGCGGGTGACACATTTACATAATTACAAAGTTCTTGATTTGCTTGAATAAACCCTATGATACGTTGGAACAGACAGACGCGTATCATACCTTCAAAGATAGACGAAAAGTGCCAACAGCATTTTGTAGGAACATTAGCAAAAGAGCCAGCAGCGGCAGTAGCGTTGCAAGCAGCAGCGGCAGTAGCGTTGGAAGCGGCGGCTGCATCAACAACAGGACGGAAAGACCAATTTATGTTTTGATGCCTCAAACGAAAGAGCAGGAAGAACAGAAACCGCTCCCTTAAAGAAAGACCAACAAAAGAGCAGGGAGAACAAACGCACACTTGCTTAAAGACAAATCCCTATGATACGACACATATCATATGTTCGAAGATAAACGAAAGCTGTGCCCAACCCAACATGTAGGAACAGGAGCATCAGAGCCAGCAGCAGCGGCAGTAGCATTGCCAGCAGCAGCGGCAGAAACAGCGCTAACCGCAGCATGTATTTTAGGAGCATTAGAAACAGAGCCACCAAGAGCGTCAGAAGCGTTGCAAGCAGCAGCGGCATCAAAAACAAGACGAATAAATAATAAGAAGTTTTTCGACATCTCAAACGAAGGAACAGGTAGAATAAAAAACACTTGTTTTTAGACAGACCAACAAAAGATCAGGGCGAAGAAAAACACTTGCTTAAAGACAGACCCCAGTGATACGTTGGAACAGACAGACGCATACCATATGTTTAAAGATAGACGAAAGCTGTGCCCAACGCAACATGTAGGAACCCTAGCAACAGAGCCAACAGCAGTGGCAGTAGCATTACCAGCAGCAGCGGCAGCAACAACGCTAACAGCAGCATGTAGGAGCACTAGCAACAGGGCCACCGGCAGCGACACTAGCGTTGCAAGCAGCAGCGGTATTAACAACAGGAAAACAAATCAGTGTATATAAACGTCAAACGAAATACCAGGGAGAACAAAAACACTTGCTTAAAGACAGACCCCTATGACCTACCAGTATCACACGTTGGAACAGACAGCCACCATTCTTACGTACGATGATAAACGAAAGCTGTACCCAACGCAGCATGTAGGAGCGTAGGCAACAGAGCCAGTAGCAGCGACAGAGTAGCGTTGCAAGCAAGACGGCATCAACAACAGGAAGAAAATAAAACAAATTGCTTTTTGAAACCTCAAACGAAAGAGCAGGGAGAACAAAAAACACAGACCAACAAAAACTCGGGGAGAACAAAAAACACTTGTTTAACCCTTTTACTACCCCAAAAAAGTATCCCACACTATGTCCAAGTAGTGTTGACCCCAAAAACCGTTTCCGGCTATAAAGGGGTTAAAGACAGACCCCTATGATACGTTGGAACAGACAGACGAATATCATGCGTTCGAAAAAAATCGAAAGCTGTACCCAACGCAACATGTAGAAGGAGCAGTAGCAACAGGGCCAACATCAGCGGCAGTAGCATTGCCAGCAGCGGCGGCAGCAACAGCGCCAACAAACGGCAACAACGCCAATAGCAGCTTGTAGGAGCATTGGCAACAGAACCAGCAGCAGCGGCAGTAGTGGTCATGACTCCTTGGCATGCTTGCTGATGTTGTTGCTTGGTCGGGGTGATTGTCGTGTTGTGGCGTGGTAGGGGCTATCCAAGCCGTCAGCTGGCGGATTGCTGACGATGACTCTCGTACGTGTTGTGTCGCATGCCGTCATTGCTGCCTGTGTACGTCAGCTGCTGCTTCAGGCTAGGCGTCCGTTGCGTACGTCGAGGCGTACGTCGCCTGCTGTTCTAAAAGCTGGCCCGCTTGGGCTAGTCGTTTCGCCTACATCGCCTGCTGTCATCTTCTGCCGCTAAACGCTAGCTTGCGTGGGCTGTTAACTGCTCCAAAAGCCACTATAGCTGAGCTAGTCGAGCGACCGCCTGTTACAAAGGCTTACTTGTATGCGTCCCCAGTGGCTCAGTTGGTAACCTCGTAAACCTTCTGAAGGCTAGTTTGCGGGTTCGAATCTCTCGAGAGTGAAAAACTCGCAATTTTAGCGTGGAAAGCGATACTTTATTCGTGAGTAAACAAAATTCGACTTAAAATGTTGACGAGGGAAAGGGACGGC
>JAYJME010004634.1:0-10759 GCA_036873775.1 Costaria costata
TTTTCCTGTGCGTGATACAGGAGGAAGACACCGCAACGGACGTGCCGAACCCGGAGTCTACTTCGGCACCACCACCTGCGCAGCCGACCCCGCCTCGTTCGCAGAGGAAGGCGATAGTCTACTTTGTGTATTCAATCTTGATAACAGTCCTCAGCGTGTATAACGCCGTGGCCACCGGGAGTTTTTCATGGGCGACGGTAAACTACAAGAATGTACTGGACGAAAATGTCGTTTTCGGCATAAGTGCGATATTCGAGGCCTCTGGGTTGGCAATTGGGATCGTTATGAGTTTCCGTCAATACTGGTTGGTCAGCGAGGGGAGCGTGTGGGAGGACATGTGGTGCGAGCCGTACATTATGGTCCTCGAGGGAATGATAGGAAAAGGGGAAAGGGGGAAAGCTCTATTCGCGACGGGCGTACAGGGCACGCCTGCCAATGGTTCGTTGTGTCCATTACCTATTTGGTAGTCCCGGTTGTCCAGCAAAGGAACGGAGTCCGAAATGGGGTTTTCATCACGTTTTCGTTCGTTATGATATTACGCCTTTTGTTGGGAAGTATGGTACACCTGGAAAACTCCCGCAGCATGCGTTTCGGCTCATTGGGCGTTTCTCTTATCTGGTTGCCCCTTCTGTACAAAGCGTTGGACGTTTACCATTTGATCCTTGCAGGGGCTTCCGTCGTGAACTGTGCCCTCATGGGGTTGGATGCTCTCTCAATTTTGCCCCTGGCCGTCGTCAGCTTGTGTAGTTCTGTACTTTTACTGTACCGTGGTATTTACGCGGTGGCACGCGTCTGCTGCCCTTCGCGTTGCGAAGAATGTCTGGAGGTATTTAGCCCTGAACCTTTGTTGGCGTCTATTGAGGGACATTTTGAGAGAGTCAACGTTGTAGAGGCACAGCGATCGCAACAGCGAGCTCCACCAGACGCTCATGCGTCGCCAGCCCCGGTGGTATAACAACAGCAACAATAGTGTATACCGCACATGTATGCGGTAAATGCGTCAAATGGGGATGATATCGCATCGGTACCGCCAGAGGATCAAGATTGCTATGCACTTGTTAACACTGCGTTCCTTTAGTCAGGATCAACAACATTGGAACGTACTGATAGTTGATTTGTACAATTGACTCTTGTCAACTCTATGGAGGTGTCGTGTTAGTTTTTTTTTTAACTTGTGTGCTACGGATACAACTCAGCAATCCGTGGCAATCTCGTCGATGGTCGACAATACGGTTGTGTGATACATGTCGTTGGTACACAAACGAGCAGCATATAGTCTGATGTGTGACAAAGCAAGCGATACACAACAGCGGTTCCGTACTTCTGTGCATTGAACACCGCCAAGGTTCAGAACAAGTCAACAGTATTGCTCCACGTGTGACATCCCAGCAGTACTTACACGGATACCGGTATTAACGAAGCAGGTTGTGCGTTGCATGGAAGTTCTAGTACTCGTAGCTCAGTCAGCAGCTTTTTGGTGTATCAGAGCAAGCGCTTTTCGCTGGAATGTCGGATTACGGCTTTTGTGAAGCCGAAAAAACCTGAATTCACAGTACGGAATTCAGGATCACGAACCGGAGTTGTGTCATGGAATCCCCGGTTCCCTTGTAATGTTGAGGAGGCATCTTTTGCGAACTTCACCTGTCCAATTGTTTGCCCTCGGACTCAGAAACATCTCTGGTCGGAAGCAACCGTGAGCTAAGAGTATTACCAACAACCTGTGCGTGATTCATTGACCCATAGTGAACCTGCACAGTAGTCGGGGTATGTCCCACACCGCATATCAGTACCCTGATAGCCGGTAACTAGCGGTGTGTACTATTGCTTTACTTCGAAGTATACGTACTCGTATCAGAGGGTATATCATACCCTGGTAAGGTGCTTATTTATACCAGACAGGGTACTAAGCATGTTCTCGAGAGCGCGAGTTTTGACCTCCCTCTCGATCAGTCCACTTATACACTCCTCCCTTCGCCACCACCTTCCTGTTCAACGATAATCCATACCACCATGGGCTTTCTACACCAAAATGGCCAGATTGTGACAGCTTCAAGGTCCAAGAGCGACACCGCTCGCTATGGGTCTACAGAGCTTTCGTTTAGAATATTGTACATCGTCAATTTCTCTATTAATAGTCCATCCACCAATGTTTCACAGGCTGTACGTGGGTACGCTGTGGTAGACAATCTTCGTGCTATCGGAAATTATGTGTTTTACTCTGGCGATTGTATGGCCATTCGCGGATGGCATGCTTCCCTGGGAATGCCAAGCTCAGTTTTTGTGTGGGATTTTCTCATTAGGGGGCCGGTAGTGTACTATTTGCACCCAAGTGGCCTGAACGAACCACGGGGGGCACACTTCTGCGACTGGCGCGTCACGCGCACCTGGTGGTGGTTGAGCCGCAGGTGCAGCACAGGAGGCGGTTTGAGCCCGGCAAGGGCAACTTGCGAATATGGCTCAACTCATGTCTAGAGGCGCGCCAGCGGGCGGAGTCAGGGCCATAGACGCGTTATGTCCGTACCGACAGGCCGCCCGTGCCTAAGGACTCTGCCGTTCGTCGATATGATGTCCTGCGTATGTGTGGTGACGTCGGGCACCTTTGGGGTATTTTGTGTTGAAGCGGGGTGGGTTTGGGCTAGGTTGCTGTCTTGGGCAATAATTACCGCCACGCGAGGGTGGTATCTAACGAGCCCCACTGATTCACGTCACCTTGTTTTACAAGCTTTACTTATTTTTACGTGGGTTCTTTAGGGTGGGGTTGTATCTTGGAGAAAAGAGGTACCGTAGGCCAAGCACGGTACTGACATCGGAAGTCGAAGGTTTTTCTTTGATTTGTCTGATGGTGTTGAACGAGTCCTGTAGAACAACGACCGACAATCCCTATGCATTCGGCATAGCTGTTGCTCAGTTTCAACTGGAGTCTCTTCAACCAAAACATTATTCTTGCCTGTTTGGCGGGGGCTATTCTCGACTTGTCCTTTGACCTGTTTTACTTGACTGATCGTCAGACCTTCTCAGTTTGACTTGTTTCCTGGCCTACTGCATTTTCTTGACCTACTCCCTGACCTCATGCTGGCAGTCCATCCTGGTGTGTATGCATGGCTGTAGAATGTTGTCCTGTTTTCTGAATCCTACGGTCCGGTTGGGGTCGGTTCAACTCGATTATAGAATCCATTCCGATCGGTTAGCTTTGTAACCGTCGGCTCGACGTTCGTATGTGCGGATCTGATCGTTTTCATATGTCGAATATGTGGCCGCCAAGGTGATAAACGTGGACGACCCTAGGGTAGAAGCTTTGTTGGCACGCCTGGTGAGCGCGTTCATGCCTTGGTTACCGGGCGGAAAGCCAGCAGCGGCAGCAGCAGCAGCAGCAGCAAACGGGGAACACCATCAGTTCAAGTGCACAACGCGATTGCCGCACTCTATTATAGTGAACCCGTGTTTAAACCTGATTTATTGCACAAGTCAGGTACCACCCCCCAACCTGGTAAGACCACGAGAGAGGTGCTGCCATGTTTGGTGCATACCCTCCTGCTGTTCACAATGGCAATGGCCAATATGGCCCAGCCAACCTATCACAGAAATAGCCGCGTAGGCCTTGCACGTCGTTACGATGGCTCTGTACCCGATTACCTTGTACACCAAGTCACTCTAACAAGTCAGATGGTTGATGCACAGTGTCGGAGGGCAAACAAAAAATATGATGTGTTTCAGGGCCATGATGTGATGGAGGCACTTGACCCCGCCATTAGCATTTGAATGGTCGGAGCTGATTGTGATCATATTATCGAGTTTGGGAAAAAAACGACAATAAACAAATATTCGATGCCCAGGGGCGGTGCTCAAGCGATTGCTTCCAGGATTTCGATATTTCTACACTGGGTGAAACTTGCCCAGCGCTCGTCAAAAGGAAAATAGACAGTATAACGGGTCTTGTAGGCTCAAGTTATCAATTGCTAACCAATTTTTCATAGCTTCGAGATCGGTGCCGATCGACCACATACGCGGTGTTCCACTGGCTTTCGTCGAGACCTTCCCCCACCGCTGCTCAGCTCCTGTGTCATTTCTCCGCAGCCACCGTTCCTCGCGCCGTCGCCCAACTCGACGTTGCGTGTCATCGTTGGCCTGGCCTCCTGCCTGCTTGACGAGCATCCTCCACGACATGTTCGCCTCGCCTGACTGATATCGTACTGCTGTGCCGGTGCTACGTTTTTACAGACATCAGACGACAACTGGTTGGAGGAGATGGTGCGGCCGGTCGTCCAACTCCTTGACAAGTGCGCTTCCGCCTTTGCACATTTCTCCGCTGCCGCCCCCCTCCTCGCCGTCGACCAGCGTGAGGTTGCTTGACTCCATTTGCTAGTCCTGTACGATAATCCTTCCCCTCTTCCTGCCAACTACGTACGTGAAATATCTGGTATATGTCGCATACAGACGAGGTGGACTGCTGCTGTGCTCGATATTTTTCACGCCGAAGCCTGAAGAAGCAACGACTGGTGCGAGGAGATGGCGCGTCCTGTCGCCCTACGCCGTGGCGTAAAGGTGGGCGTCCAAGCAGGATGATTCTGGGACAGTGCAAGAAGCTTTCTTCCGCCTGCGCTTTCTGCCCTGGGCACAGCACAAGAGCTATAGTTTGCTCAGGAGGGGGAGCTGGTTTTGGGCCCCCGTACCCTGACTAAGCTCTGTGCTCAGGGAAGTGTCTAGCCGGTAACGCATTTTATGCGGAGATACATCGACAGCCCCTGAGCAAAGGCGTCCCTGAGCAAGTTGTTTTTGAGTTTCTGTATTTTCCGAAACTCTCTATTGGCACTAAGAGGTTCTTGACGACCATCTACTAAAGTACCGAAATATGGCTTGTGTTGTTGTCCAGGTATCATCATATCATATGTGCATTCTACATCATCAATAAGCGTTCTACGAGATGGTCGTGCCTACCACCGTTTGCCGCCCACTTCTTTCCGACGTCGTCGATCTCGTCCCAAGGGGCCAACTGCACACACCAACGACGACGGCGCCCTTCATCCTGTTCGCTTTTATCCAACACCTTCATTACGCCTTGCAGGCCATGCCCGGTCCGCCGACCTACCCTCGACCGTCTAATTTCCAGGATCGATGCGCCGGTGGGGCCTGTACACGAGCGCAACACCACCACCTCCTATCACGTCAGGACTGCACGACCGGTATGCATTCCTACGCGTGTTTGCTGGTGGGGTAGGCATGGACACCTCCAACAGCTGGTGGCTCTGACGCTCTGCTTCAAGTACTAGACGCGTGACAAGTACACGCCAAACCATCCTTCCGCTGGCCTATCCTTTCCTTTCCGCTACTGAACGGCCCCGGCACCGTCGTCAGGGTCGACTACTTCGGGAACTTACCCATCATACCCCATGACAACGCCTACTCTACATCCTCGTATTCACTGACCGTTTGAGCCGCCTCGCCGACATGTACGCCACCATACCGACGCCGAGTTCACCACGGTAGGAACCCCCGACACCCTCATCGACAGCACCATCCTTGTCTGGGGGTGCCCCGTCACTATCCGTTCCGACAACGGGTTCTAGGTTTGCTCAAACTTTGCCGACGCCCTCTACAAGCGCCTCGGCATTAAAACATCCTTCGCATAGCAGCGCTCATCGGACAGCTACGGTTGTTGTGCCTTCCGGTATATGTATGTCCTAGCTGGCGATGCTCCCAAGTGTCCACGTCGGGTACAGGTTTCAGTTCGAGATGCTCTGTAGGGCTACTGTACATATCAGTACGAAGCCCGTGAGTACTGCCAGAGGACAGAGGACAGTCCGTACCACAAGCTGAGCTTTCAGGCCCCCGTTCGTCGGGAATCCAAAGGACGAGACCCAGCGGACAAGGGTCAACCGTGGCTGGCATAAGCCACGGGCATAGAACCTTTGACTGAAGTTCTACTAGGTAGTTGGAAGTTTGCACGTACTCGGCTACTCGGGGAAAGCCACATGCGGGAGCACTCGCAACAACATCGTTCCGATCCACGCCCTTCACGACGAGATATGCTCGGTAGCGCGGGCGACGCGAGGATCACACGCAGCTTAGAAACATGAGTTCCGACAAAGTTTTCGATCTCACAGCTGAGGTGTACTTACTGCCAATATTATAACAATGGTGTTGTGCGAGCGATTACCCGTAGTCGTGGATGTGATCACACAGCGGCAGCCGTTAAATCCGGTATGATTGTCCAAATCGGCACGGCCTCCCGGAGGACGAGCTCCAGTTAGCAACGGTAGTGGCGGGGCGCAAATCACGGGCACAGAGGCGTGGGGAAAATGAAGATCACAGTGCTAAACGTTGAAAATCGTGAAGAAAAAAACGAAACAAGTGCGAGGATCAGAGCTAGACAAGGCTGGACCGAGAGAAGAGGATCCCCCAGTATCTCACGACACGATTTCGGGTCAGAACCCAAAACTAAAAATCGAAACTGGACGACATTTCCGTGATCACGTTGTCAGACGGGGGCCAGAAACATGTCTTTCGGTCAACAGGTGCCAGTTGACCCGGGAGATAATGGGACGCCGACTAGGTACTGGTGGCCGAAAACCACCAGCACCCCGCCAGTACCCTCCGAGTACTGTAGTACCTCTATACTAGGGCCTGGTCCGAGTTTAGGTTGTCGCCTTCTCTCTCAGGGACGACAACCTTACTCGTATACTTCGTACCTGGTAAGCTGTTTGGAGATAATTGGTGTAGGATATAAACTACAGTTAGAAGAAAACTTTCGTTTACATGTACTTTAGTGAAGCCCTTACTGTAAGCTATATTTTTCTCGTATGCAATATAATTTAACACCCTGAACGCGCCCGCGCCCATACACGCCATTGTAAACCGCAAAAGGAATTACTTGCATTGACTCTACTGCCACCTCCTGCTCTGTTCTATGGCGCTTCCAAACGAAGCAGCATCTACATGGGTGTGCCCGTCGTCGTCCATCCAATCGATAGATCGCTTGAACCCTATCAGGGCGTGGTTTAAGTCCAACAGAAACCGGCATTCAACAAAGTAGGGACCT
Source organism: Costaria costata (assembly GCA_036873775.1). Lineage (NCBI taxonomy): Eukaryota > Phaeophyceae > Laminariales > Agaraceae > Costaria > Costaria costata. The sequence continues at coordinate 7,037 of JAYJME010004634.1, forward strand.
ACGAAGATATATTAAGAAACTATTGTACACGCTTGGGCAGATATCTGTGAGTTAGCTCCAACTGGGATAGGTTTCAAGCCGTTGTATTAGTCTCCCAACCGAGGGTAGAGGCAAGTCGAGGAGTGAGCTCTCTCGCATAAGTGCTCACAGTCTACGTACCATAAATCAAGAATGCCAGCCAAGTACTCCTGTAGGTATCCTAGAATAGGCCAATAGCCCAAACCGGAACGAAACTGATACGAAACTGCCAGACTGAAGATCCAAATTAACACCCTCCAGGATTCTTCACAAGGCAGCGACGAATCAACAATGGGCTCAATTCCATCACCTAAAACAACGAAGATGGCAAGAAGAAATTAATCCTCGTGAGCGAATACCTCTTCCATACTCCCACTTGCAACTATTGCAATCACAAAAAGAGATTACAAGAGCGCGCCTTAGAATAAAAAACTAACGCGAAAAAAGAAATGCCAGGGATCGCGAGGTCACCTGGACAAAGATCTCGCATTTTGTTACCTAATACCGCCATAGATACAAATATCGTAATGGTAACGCAATATATATCGTACACTCTTATCCGCAAACATAGAACTTGTCTGACGCTTAAACAGCTTACGCCCTCCACCGATATAAAAAGTGTCTGACCATCCACAAGCCACCCATGTTTATTGCTACACAACTGCCAAAACACCTTTTGCTTGTGAATGAAATCCAATCTTCAAAATATCTCATCTTTCGAATTCCCAAACAAGAATGCAACCACGAATCAAGTTCGGAAAAAACAAATGATGGCAATTGCATCTTCTTTCTCATTTTGAGGCCAATATGTCCCGTACGGCCAGAAGGATGTCCCTTCGTATCTCGTCAACTCACGTAGGCAGCCACAAACAAAAGATACCAGAAACCCCATAATAAGCCAGTCACCGTCAATACCACCTATGAGAAGTACATCCTCGCCAAGGCATGCTCACCCTAACTCCCTCGTAACCATTAAAAAAAACTAGCTACTTCAGTCCGACCAGTCTCCTTCTGGGCCTGTCTATACCAAGCGTATCCCCTACAGGGGCGCTTCCCTTCACCCACTTGCTTCGAGTAGTACATACTTCTCGAAGAATTCACTAGCATAACTTTTCATCATACCCTCCAGCTCACAGGCTCGAAAAAAATTAATATGAAGCAATGTAAGATCGAGCGCACGGCACAATATTGTAGGTAATACGACCGCACAACGGTACCTACAGAGTGCTCGACCACATGGTCACGTTGGTTTTGCTAGAGTGTTTGATTTGAACATAAAAACATTTCCTTTAAACTACCAGGGGGGGAGGGCTATATACCATTCAACATTAGCCCAAACGATACATTTGTTACCCGCCACGACTTTTTCCAGGGACGAGCGATAATGTCCCTACCATTCTGGAATCCAAACACAGTCGTAAACGATGCATTTTCTACCATCTGCGACACTACACGGAACGAACGATAATTTCTTAGCATTCAGAAAGCCAACCCGAATGGCAACCGATACATCTTCAATGATGCACGACTCTACCCTGAACGAACCATAAATCATTACACAGAAGCCCCTACGCGGTCGTAAATGATACCCTCTCCAAATTTGTGCGATTTAGAAAAGTATAGAAGTCTTCTTTTAGACCGACACAGGTGTACCATCGCAAGAAAGCATTCCTACAGGAAGCCATCGCAAAAACCAGACGTTACCCTCTGCCCCGCGATGTTTGCGAAACACCAACACTCCAACTGGCGAAAATCCCCGTCTGTCCCCTCAACGACCGTCCCGCTGCTGTTGCTGTTGCTGCTGCGGTCTAGGAGCGCGTGCGGTAAATATGCCGCTCGTCCTGCTGCCATGAGGACGCTTTTCCCCTCGTTATAGTAGTACTGCTGCAGTCAGCACCCGATATCCACGCCCCCGATCGCTCTGACGCTCCAACCTTCGCAGCAGAGTACACGCGGCTATGATACGCCGCGCGACTTTCCTCGCTTAAACTACCCGGCGGGTTGCGCACGGTTTGGTGACCGTGCGGCTGCTCGCGGTCCTCGTACGCAAACATGTACCCTCGATGAACGATAACGCCATATCGGCTGCCTCCACAACCAGTTTTCTGGAGTGGGGTGCGTACGGTAAATAACTGTCGTACGGCTTGATGTCCCCCGCACGCAACACACGGCGAGGGTGCCGACGGCTGTACTTCTGCCATAGGACTTTTAGCTGCTGCTCTAAGTCCCCTGGCCGCTGTATACGGTGGGGGTGTCCTAGGTTATGCTGCCACCATGGACATAAGCTGCTGCTACTCCTCGCCTACGGTTCTGCTCCACCACAAGGCTTTAGCTACTACTACTGCTGTACAGCAATAGCTCCTCCCTAAAAACGATGTCGTCACCACAACATCATCTTCGGGATCCTCCACCTTCATATACACGGCTTCTTGTCCGCAACGGAGCCTCTCTTCGCCGCGTGCATACATACCAGCATGAGTTCACTATCTATCATCACCAAACATGCATGATGCCTGCAGCGTGCAAACTCAAAAGGACAATATGAATTCTCACGACCGAACTTGTTGGTTATTATATATAGCTCTTCTCACTAATGTACGAAGTCACGTGTCTGTACAGCAAGTTTGATCGTCCCCAAAATACCGGCCTCGGCAGGCCATCAGCCATGTAAGTCAGAAGACAACTCGCCTATCAAGCTGCCCTCCCTACTCCCTGTTCCACCATCGCGGAATTCCGACGATGTCGGTAAAGCATCTCTCTCTGCCATACCAGCGGGGGCCGTCTCCTTCCCCCCGCCGGACTCCTCCTTGCGCCTTGCTGCTCGTTTCGGCTGGTCTCCAAAACCGCTGGTTCTAAAAGCACGGTCGTTCCCACCAAGCTCCCTGTGAAAGTTTCCACAAAGCTTACGATCGCCTCCGCGCTCGTTCTTTCAGCCTTTCCGAGAGCATGGCCCTGTTCCAATACTCACACAGCCCGTAGATCCCCCATGAAGCTACTGCAGACCAAGAAGGTTTCTTTATAGTGTTCGTCGTTAACTCCAAGCGGGATAGCAAGTCATTGTATTGGTCTCTCAAGAGGCTAGAGGCAAGGCTGAAGTGGAGGAGTGAACTCTCTAGCATAAGAGCTTGCAGTCTATCATCAATCAAGAATGCCAGTCAAGTACTAATAGGTATCCCATAATAGGCCAATAGTCAGAACCGGCGCGAAACAAGTTACCTTCCGTAGGAATGTGGGGTTTGTGGAGGCGTTTTGGAATTCGATTTTGGTACAAGTTTAGTTTACGTCACTGGGAAAATGGAGTACAGATACGCAGTCAGAGCTTTGATCAACGAGGAGAGTAGATGCTGCGCTGGTCATAGACGGGCGCGAGCGCGTAGCCTCGTGGGGGGTGAAAAGAGACAGCAGCGTGCCCAATATATTGTAGTTGATCGACTTTTCGTTGGCCGAATCTCTTCATGGCGGACATAACCCGGACGAGGGAGAGAGGGGCACGCCATCCAGGCGGGAGGTAAAGGCTTTGTAGACACGGGCGTACCGACCACCCGGTCGGTGCCGTCGATCCTGTTTCACGGTTTTGAGTCAGGTTCTGGAAAAACATAAGCAGTGATACAAGCAGTAGAATGTCGGTCAGTGAGATGCCATTGCGTACGCAGAAACAGCAAGACTTCGCAGAAGGCTTACAAATCAGAAGAAAGAGCCGTCCAC
>JAYJME010004635.1:0-10758 GCA_036873775.1 Costaria costata
TTCCGGCTCCTGCTGCTCTTCGCACAACACCGCAATCAAGGCCTTGGCACACATATAGTATCGTGGTGTATGAATTATATGTGTTCATGTGGGACACGCGTAAAGAGTATCAGGTACGGGTATTGGTTGAAAGCAAAACAGTAAATTGTAACGCGTTCGTTCTCGGAACATGAGTTCTGAAATTACACGAACACTGAAGCCAAAGTGTGGATAAGATCGAGGGCATAAGGTTGCTGCTGCAGCGTTGCAGCGGTACTGCGTTTGGGTCGGACTCAATGGGGGTTTTGCGCAACAGGCGCCGGAAGGCGTGTTGGTTGCACGTGTCTTTTTTGCCGGCGTCATACTAATTAGAAGCACTTAAGATTCGTTCGCCGTACATATGCGAGCACAACGTTGGAGGCATCTAAACCCATTTTATCGAGTCGTTTTCGGGCACGTTTTCACGCGTATGTGGCATATAGTTCTGTCTCCGGCGGCGGGCAGCTGCCGCTCGTGTTCCGCGCAACACGCCTTCCGGCTCCTGCTGCTCTTCGCACAACACCGCAATCAAGGCCTTGGCACACATATAGTATCGTGGTGTATGAATTAGATGCGTTCATGTGGGACACGCGTAAAGAGTATCAGGTACGGGTATTGATTGAAAGCAAAACAGTAAATTGTAACGCGTTCGTTCTCGGAATATGAGTTCTGAAATTACACGAACACTGAAGCCAAAGTGTGATTAAGATCGCGGCCTATATGGGATACTCTATTAGGAATGTATCCTCGTGCATTGGTGGCTTGTGGCAGGTCCGCCGAAGTTGCTTCAGAAAATCTACTAGTAGAGGTTTGCGCTCCAGTCGGGTCAGCCGACTGGTGGCGTCAGCTGCAAGCTCCGCAGAGCTGAGGAGAAAAATATGCCCGAAGGGCAGTTAGTTGTGTTTTGAGTATCAGTGGCATCGAAGAGGAGACTATGGGGAGAAGAGATAAGGAGGAGTGAGAGAGTGCGCGATGCACCATCGGTGACCTCATCCATACAAAAAGGAAAAAACAATGCAGCAGTACCCTCGGGTAAGCTCGAAATGCGGCGTGACCCTTGATACAAACTCCCGGGTCAATGAACTACGAAGTCGTTTTATCGACATTCCCCCGCCCTATGAGACCGTCGGTATGAACCAGACGTGATACCACGTTCTGAACGAACTGGTCTAACAATCTGAACATGCGGCTGCTTGTATCGCAGCCTAGTTCACTTCTGCACGCTAGGACCTGTGAGGTTATTACAGCTGCGTCTCGGACGGTGAAATGACAGGCTACGTGACGCACTACTGCTGCTGCTGCTGTGTAGCCACGTAGCTATTTTCAACACGGCCCCGCGATGGACGGCGCCTCAAGTGAAATATCGGTTCATCTATAAAACCGGATTACCGAACTATTTGGTTCTAATGTACGTTTGCTTAAATTTGCTGCCAGGGTCATTAGCCTATTTTAATTGGTCTTTCAGAAAATTCTGACTCTCGATACTTGGTCGGTTTCTTTGTCTGAATTACTCAACTGCATGTTTAACAAGTGGGATCAGTTGCCATTTCTTAGCAAAGGCTCCTTACTCCTTTGCCGCCAAAAATCAATAGCAACTGTACCTGTACTTCGCTATAGACGGATGATCAATCCTTCCACAGATAACACAAAAATCACACGGCTAAAACTGGTAACGCAAAGGCCTATTACTGTTGTGACGGGTAGGATGCATAGGCCATTAACAGGAATAATACGCGAACCAAAAAATACCACACACAGAACCTTGGAACGTGGAACCCACGAGTGTCCCGCTATACATTTACAAGACAGACATAAACGGTACGGTACTTCTCGCTACAGTACCATAAGTACTACGCCAGTCAGTAATGGCGGTATCATCACTTCTGAAACAGTGTCAGATGGACTCAGCAATTTTCGCCACTTGTATGTGGTGTGTTTCACACTTAACATTGAAGTACATGTTCGTACTGCGTAGCATCAGGATCTTCTCCCTAAGTATCAACTGCCGTAGAAAAACAACGTTTTAAGCTATCAGTTTCGTGATCAAGAACGCAAATACCTACTTAGTCTATCGACCGACCACGTTTATGTCCACCCCGTACCACGAGGTTGTGTGGTGCTATTGTACTGCTAAAAAACAATAAAAGCACTTATTATATGGTAGAGCCAAAACATTTTCTGCGACCCTCCCATACAAAGAAGGCGTGTGGTTCTACGTACTTTAGAAATATAATATGTGCTGCCGTTATGTGTGTGCGACCGCGGTCAATGCAAATATGCTTCCAAGCCATACAGGTGATGATGGTGAAGTGATCCCAGACGCGGAAATGCTTGTCCAGACCCAAAGGATCAAAGATGGCCAGCGACCCGAGAACCGTTGTTTAAGAAGTCCTAACGATGGTGATGATGTTCGTCGACCTCAGCAGCCCTAAACCATGGTACAGCTATTCAGCGAGTCCAGAAGCATTGTCCAGCAGCACAAAGCGACATACCGGTATATGATGTGAACATTTCAGCAGACGTTTTCCACCGGCAATCCCAATCGATATATCATACCAGTATGCGGTGCCCCCATTCCGAACGATACATCTCCTGCGACCCCCCGTTTGCTGTCGATGTGGCGACTCGGTAGCTCCGACAGTCGCAGCGAGCAGTGGTGTCACGATTCCAGAGTGTGTTATTCTGACAATCCCAGACGAGTACTTGGAGTGATCCCGTGAATTCTCGTCCTAGCGACCCCGCCTTAATACGATGAGGCGATTCCCCCTGTGTTGTTGATGACAGGGCGATTATTTTTATGAAGTATCGGTGTTGCTTTTAGTCTCTCGTGGGTTCCGGAGCTAAACGTTCGTGGCCCCCGACGACGTCGGGTACGAGATAAAGTTGTCAGTGCCCCATCGAGGGTGAGGGCCAAGCGTGACAAAACGAATAGGTCCCCTCGCACGTACGCGCAGTCATTCTTAATCCATCAATATTCGAACCAGACGACTTACACCAAACAATCGGTAGAACCAAAAGACGTACCCGTAACAGCCCACCCTCGCGCACAAAAAGGATAAATCAGCTGCTGTACTCGAAGTATGCCCCCGTCACGTACTACACGACTGAGCGGTTCAACCAAACGACTCTGGCGTACTCGTAGCAGTAGTTCAAGAGAATATCCTGACCAACTCCAAGGGAGCAGTCAAAACTGACCCTGCTGTACCCGAAGCAGCTGCAGTCGACGTAGTAGATCCTCTGTTCAGCTCGAAAAACCCAGTCGAAGCGCACCCTTGTGGCGTAACTTGAAGATAACGGTTGAACTTGACCCTGGCTTACTCAGTGTAGCCGTGCATGACCAACGTAGTTGGCCAGACCCTGATACACTGGTGGCAGTGAAAGGGGGCCCTGCCGTTTGATTCGTACTCAGACGTGATCGAACGAAACGCGACCGGCAACGTATACCCACAAACTGCCGTTAGGTCCAGATCTCGACGGCACTTTTCGTACTCGACACGTGTTTTTCCCTCGCTCATATCTCAGGGCTCAGTTCTAAATGTGCAGCAGTCGTAGCAGTAGGACTTGTTGTCGCAGCTATTACGGGAGACGTGGTAATCAAGACCAAACATGGTCGGGAAATATTAGGTGAATACATACCAGGTTGGTTTTGGGTGTCTAACATGGGGTTTGTTTTCTACCTGTTATGGTCCCCCGTAATAACTGTAACTCCTCCAGATTGTCATGCCCGTGGCCGCCATCTGCGCTCGTACGAAGAAGGAAACGCTTATTGTCGTGTTTTAGCACCTACCTAGCAACTTCAGATTCAAGACGATGGCGATGGGGATCGTTCTGGGCAGCTTTGTCGAGCAGCTAATTTGCCTCAATTATCCTTTCTTTATCGATCCCCTGAAACACAGCGTCATATGGTACGGCGAAGCACTTCCTGAGGGTTATGAGGAAAATGCCCACGCTGCCCTCGACACCCCCCCCCACCCTCACAAGCGGTGTTAAGTAGGATGAAGCTCGCCCTTCATGTGAGTCGCGCAGTACCACACAGAACATCAGGCTTGGTGCCAGAAATGCCTGTCCGGTCTCCAAAACCCCAACGTGCTCCGTCCCAGCATTGCAAGGATAAGAGGGTCTATGGTCATAGGACTACGGCCATGTATATTAACGATTACACCCCTCCGCCTCCATAAGCATCCAACAACCTCTCTAGCGCACGAAGAGAACACATCGGAATTGGTTTTTCCAAACCAATCCCCGTTAGTAGCGAACAGGGCACACGAAACTGACCACACAGATAAGCCATGTTGCTGAATCATTGGGTCACGTACAGAGCGTGCAGCGCATACAGGTTGATCGCACCGATAGACGAATAGTGCAGACGTATAAACTTGCAACATGAAGACGTCAGTACTCGAAGGGGGTAGTATTCCGAATCAACGTTCCCATTTCGTGTAGTACGCATAATTTGGAAGGTATCGGTGGCGAGTTCACCAGGAAAAATTGTACGATGTCAGACTCATAGGAGGAGGACCGCACGCCCTCATCGGTCGTGGGTGGGGCAGGGGCTGGCGTATCTCTACAGTAGACGCAGGGAGACTCATAGCGGATGAAGCGCCGGCCCACTCGGGCAGAGCTCTTGGAAGCTAGCCGAGCCTCGGAGGCACGCATGGACGGATTCGCGGAAGCGTCGCGCAAAATCTTCAATATGTTCGGAGACGTACACCTCAGTTTGCAAGGCCTGCTGCAGCGTGATGGAGGACCACTGGGGGGTGATTGCTCGGAGGCACCAGTGAGTCACCGTACATGTCCATAGAGGCCAAGGTGGTCTATACAGACAGACTTGCGGTCTAGAAAAATCCGGCGGCAAGCAAAGTCTTAATAGGTGCTCGGGGCCAGAGCGACCACGCTGCGATGCAAGCAAGCAGAGCTTCAGGACGTACTCGCGTGGAAGGCGCGGGCCACGGCGGCGATCACAAGCCAGCTACTCAACCTCTCTGGCTTTAAGGTTGGAGGCTACATGTCCTGCCGGGCGAACTGTCTAGCTCGACATCATCACTGTAGAGGAACATATGTCCGTCTTGATCTGCGTAATCATGACGCTGATGGGAAAGGGCGTAGGCGATGGGGTCGGAGGCGAACGCCTCACGAGTCTTGGCCGGGCGTTCGAAGCAGGAGACTCCACCCGTCGGGGCCATGCCGGAAAGCTCTTCAGCGCCATGTGAATCCCGGATAACAGGGAACGGATAACTCATAAACGATGATACAAGTGAATGGTCGTCAAAATTGGTCGACGTCTCGATGACGGCGGGCGCGTAAGGGATTTCGCCACCAAGCATCGTCAACCTGCCACTGGTAGTGGCAGTCCTGGTCTGGGAGAACCTGAAGTCCTGTGTGAAACTAGGCGACCTCCGCGACGTTGAATTGTACGAAAGACCCCGCCCTGAGCCGTTCCAACGTGCTCGGACGAAGGACCCCGCGCGTCATCCTCGAAAGCACCCTTCTTTGCCTGGGCGTTACTCCGAGGGTGCCGATACGACCAGGAATGTATTTTCACTCACGACCCTGCCGAAGGCTAGACAGCAGGGGTTCAGCAGGCCCCACAAGGGCAGGCGGGGACACAAGCCCAAATGGGAAGGAGGTTTGAAGAAGCACGACGACCAAAGGGTCGATGACGGCGAAACAAAGCACTCCGATGGAGGAGCAGGGATCTTCGCCGGAACGAACGACAACGAATAGGGGCGTGGGCTCCGCCTTCAGGCGGGGCCAACCCAGACAAAACCACCGTGATTTAACTCCCGCACTAGGCGAAAAGCTCATTTCGCCGTGGACGGTGTCCACGTCAGGACCAGGTATGGCACCGGAGGTGAGCAAGGGTCTTAAAACAGTGACAGGGTTGGAAGAAGGTGAAGCCAGGTAGCCAACCAGCGGGTCAGCTGTTGTATCAGATGGGCCATGCATGCTCGCGTTGATTGGCCGCTAACGACTGAAATTTCCCGTGTATGCTCGAGGTAGAAAGGCGCATGAACGTTCCCGGAGAAAACACCACCCACCACACCCACTGGTTTGGTACCGTTAAGGCATTCGAGAGAGCGAAGCAGATGGTAGAGATTAACCACGAATGAGTGCCGATGCCGGTAGACGGCAATGCCGATCTAGCAGCGGCTCTGGCGAAAGGAAACCATGGCAGCATCGAACAGCACGCCGATTTGGCTCGGAAGAAGATCCAGAAATATGTCGTCTTAGGCGGGCGTTCGTGTTGCCCCGTAAGATTGCAGAAGCTATCGGTGGCCTGCGACTATCCCCATTGGGAATAGTTGCGTCACCAATCAAAACGCGCATATCCACGATATTACGTTCACGCACAGAAAAGGGGGGGCGAGCGTGCATGTCGATTCCAACTGTGAGTCCAAGTCACCATACGGCATTGGCAATGTTTTACGCGGCGTGGTGTGGCGGGTCCTATACTTGCGCCTCGACTACGGCTCCACCGCGTGTATCATGGGGGTTAAGATGGATGTGAAAGACGCGTTCAGGCAATTCGCGATCTACAGCCAACGTTCACCCGTATTCGGATACACATTCGAAGAACTCGTCGTGATAGACCGGCGATTGCAGTTCGGGTGGCGTAATTGCCCAGGGTTATGGCTATTTTGTGGACGTGTCATGCCTTATCCATATTCGTATGAATATCACGGGACGGTGCTGTGGTGACAATATATTAGGTATCGATGAAATAACGGAACATTACTACTATCGCATTGATGAGTGAGGGGTATGGCGACAATGTGCCTGGAATATGTTTTTTTTGTTTTTCATCCCATTTTGTGTCTTCGCCTGTTTTGTCTAGCTCCCTCGTACGTAGTACCTCAGATCCGGGGTCACATAGCAGACTCTTCTCCTCCCTCCCCACTACGGTACGCGCCTTGCATACGTATCGCGAGAAGGGGTCAGCGCTTTCTTCTCCCGTCGAATCGCGTCGAATTTTGCCGCTTTCGGTAGTTGGTGTCTGTCGAGAAAACAAAACACACCATACGGAGGATCGAGCCCGCAACATGAACTAGCAGTATTTGAGGCTCACAGGGTCGACCTGCCTCTATTGAACAAGGGTATATTGCAGCTATTCTATGCATTATCAGTGTTTGACCAATGTGGTGACGGAAGACGTCTTCTGAACAGACAACTTGATACGCCAGTTGCGAGACCCGTTCTCCTTCGGTGTTTATGTCTTGCTTGGTTGTCGTTTTCACGAAAGAACCTTGAAGTAATCAAGATGGTATTATGCGGGGGTGGTGCACTCCCCCCTTCCCCAGACGCGCGTTCGCCTTAATTACGCTTAAAACGAAACAGCAAAACAATGAAGAGGTCTGGGGTACTCCCTGTTCTCCCCAGCATACGCCTCCCTTGATAAATGGCAAGCCCGACCGACCTACCAATATGTCGCGCTACACCAATGGAAGGCACCTCCCGCGCCTCCTGCTCAAGTCAAATCCAGCTAACCTTTTATATTGGGAACCCCGTTCAATTGCGAACACATTGAGTTATTCCTTATTGAAATGCAAAAATATCGCACACTCATGCCGAAGACGATACTCCCAATTCCTCAAATGTTGCCATAGAGTAGCCGCCTCACGTCGTCGATACCATCCTGATAACGGACCACAGGCCAAGTTACTGGGGGATGGGGATACCGAGCGAGCCACACCAATACTCGCGTTGTTATTTTGTATCTACGCCCTTCCACCACGCTTACCCATCCAGCGTGGCTAACATTTACGCTAGAGTTGTTAGGGAATGGCGAGGGAGCCTTGAAATTAGTCGATTATCTCCGTCCTTCACAACGGTGGTCTCCCGCTCGTGCCAGCTTGTTGGCCTAGACTCCAATGTCCACACAGCACTACCCTGTCTTGCCCGCCTTCCTCATGCTCCCTCGCTATTGTTATTGTACACGTTACTAAGCATCCCTTTCGCCGAATTGCACAACTACAGGGGTACAGCTTTCACGTCCCCCCCGCTCCTTCACAAACACCTACCACCGATCTACCCTCCAAAAACCCTACTAAACTAAAGCAGGCTGTCTCCAAGAAAACCTCTCTAATAAATTAACGCAAAATGACAACGTGGGATTACGTCAGGAAACGGGGAGTCCAGCTTACCAGTTTTAACGGGGGGCTTTGCCTCGACGAAAGACAGGAACAGTTCCAAGTGTCTGTCTTGGCTTTATGATCGAAAAACAATATCACAAGCAATGTAACAAGAGAGCAGGAGTCCTCAATTTTACCGGGCGGGTGGTGTTGCGGTTTTGCTTACCATCCCCAGTATGATGCCCTGAGCCTTTCTGCAGGACTGGCACTACTGCTCGGGTGCTGACGACGACCGGTGAAAGGCCGTAGCTCTGTCTTGATTTTAACAATTGAACGAAATGCTCCGAAGAAAACAATTCAGAAAACATCGTTCGGACCCTAATTTACACTACTCTTCCCTTGTGCTTAATTCATAACTATATTACTGAGACAACGGCTGCATTGATCTTACTAAACTGTAGTTACCTACGTACTCGAAGCCAGGCAAGTTTGCTCTGGACTTTGATTCATCCAAACGTTCGGGAAGTTGCGTGCTGGTTGGGCTCCGAGCTTCATGCCAGAGCTATATACGACCGTCTACCCCTTCCTGGCTACAACATTGACCGTGAGGGCAAGAGACTAGTTTAAAACTACCAACAAACAACAATAACAAAAACACACAAGTGCACAACTCACACGCAGCAAGCATTTGCCCCCTCGAACGTAACATTGTGTCTGGATGAAGCGGTTCGTGCTGACCCAGGCAAAACTTAACAGCACAACATTTCCTTTGCCAAACGCTTTAGTAGGGCACACTGAAGCAAATTTGAAGAGGCTCATCAAATGGGGAAAATACTAGCCAACCATGCACCAATCAGTTGACAACAGGGGCACACCGCTGTAGGATCGTGAACAGTGTCCTACCAACAACCAATGTACGATCGCAATTTCACAAACAATCAAAATTGGTTTTCCTTCGCACCACAAACCAGGTGGTACTCGCGGTGGCCGTGTTGTGTAAAACACGGCGTTGTGGCGACTGCCCAGGAAACACGGTCTGGTTTGTTCCTCGTACGGAGCCCAGCTAAGGCTACCGTGTGGACGTACCTCGTCCTCGACGTCGTAGGCATGGTAGGCTATAGCCTAGGGTACCATTTTCACGAGACGGGCTAAATAGGCACGAATCGTGACACAGCAGCAGTCATAGGGGCCCCAGATCGTACTCGCAACTCATTCGAGACCACCGTTCGGTAGCAATTATATACCTCTGAATCCTACACGTGTAGACTGCTATTCATAGGCGACATTTGTAGGAGCGGCCATGAATAGCATATTATTTGTGTACGTGAAACGGCGATGTCAAACAAATTCGCTGGATCCGATTTCCATAGAGGGGACCCCCCCCCTTCTCTGCGGTGATCGCCCTTGCCCGCACGCACCGCCTTGAGAACAGTCTGCCGGGCGACAACTGGGGCCACTCTCACTCCCACTCCGTTACTATACACGACAAACGAAAACCAACTAGGCTATGGCTTCTCTACGCAATCCAAACTTGGTAAATACGGATATAAAGCTTGCAAGTTACCCCCCCTGTCATCTAGTTATGACCTTGTCCTTGCTGGGGTTCGCCGAACAAATCGGGAATCGAAACATACCGGGCATGGCACAGTCATACGAGTGCGGCGACATATTCAAACATTGATGCAAAGAGTGGCCGCTCTAGATCCAGTGGTGGGATCACCATCCTGGACAGTATTGACAAGACATTCTCAGCGGGCTGAGCACCGATGATATGATGTCGTCATCGTACGGCTCATAGAGTCATGTGTCGTCCCGGGCCTCTGAATAGGGTGCTGGCGGCACGGCTACTGGGGGGTTGGTTGTTCTGAGTTCAATCGGCCGGCGGAGACGCCGTCTTGCGCCGAACGCCCTTTCTGGAGATCCATAAGGCCGGACATTCGTTGCGGCCCCACGCCCGGAAGCCTGAAAAGTTGGAGCGGTGGGAGTGTCTACGGAGGTGCGGGGGCGGCGCACACCCGCGCTCGTATCCTCCACACAAGCAAACATGTTTTTGCCGAGCATGCTGCACCAGGTGGGGACCCACGCTCCTCTGATGTAGCGGCGGACGAACCTCCGCTCCTCCTGGTTTGCGGAGAGATGCGTGAGGAGGGTGGACCAAGCCAGTGCGGCAATCGCTTTGTTAGGGTATGCTCCTGAAGGACGTTTACGCCACTTTAAGCCCAGCGATGCGCGTCGATTTGGTTTGGAGGTGTTGGTTCGTTGTTTGAGCACTTGTACTTCGTGTCTATCGCTGCACGCATGTACAGTAGTTTCAGTTATAGTTTTAATCGCGACATGGCACTATACTCCGCACAGTTGTCCCACGTTTAAAAGCAAATAACATGCCATTTCCATTGTTTGGCGAACCGTTCCATGCCACAGGGGGGGGAGGGGGCGACTCTTGGCCCCAGGCGTTTCTGGCTGGCGAAACAACTACCAAATAGGTGAACAATCCCATTTATGATTTTACCATATAAAACTATATCTGGTATGCCATATGTTTGATATCCCGTTTGTAGTTACCATATTTTCAAATAAATGTTGATATGCCTAGGCGGCGGGATTGATCGTCGGGTTGCGCGTTAATGTTTCTCAACGTCGGGGGTTGGGTGACGAGTTGAAATGTAACGTT
>JAYJME010004636.1:0-10757 GCA_036873775.1 Costaria costata
CCCCCCCCCCCCCCCCCCCCCCCCCCCCCCCCCCCCCCCCCCCCCCCCCCCCCCCCCCCCCCCCCCCCCGTCCTGCCCAAACGACTGACGTCTGGGCATGGCCATCATCGTCATGATGCATGCCTTCCCTTGGGCGTAAGTAGTTAGCGCTGTACCACCCGGACCCCCCCTTTCTTTTATGTATGCCTCCAGTTAATGCCACTCGTTTCTCCATTTCCTTTTGATTTTTTTCCGTTCTTCCGTTTCCCGTTTTTCCTGTTTCGCTTTTCACCTTTTCGCTTTCTCGCTTTTTGTTTTCTCTTCTTGTTGGTGCATGCTGTCTCGTCCGTTCTCCACCCCCCCGCGCCCCCCCCCTCCCGCAGGCTTGCGAGTCTGAAAGTCCGCGTACTTTCTTGCGTGATTTTACTTTGTTTTCTCTTATCTACTCCTTTCGATTTGGTTTGATTTGTTTCGTTTTGTTTTGCTTTCATTTCGTTTTCGTTTTCGTTTTCCTGTTTGGTATTATACGGTCCCCTCGATATCCTGTTGCCAATCATTCAACGTATGTATCTGATATGAACGTACGCTGATTTCCTTTTATTTTACCTTTTCACCTGAGGTGTACTATTTGCTTGATTTACTATGCGTATCATTCCTGTTTTATTTCTATTTTTCCCGAGGTATTCTTCCACTCCAGAGTGTGTTACTGGAACCTGTCTTGTGACCATGGACTTGATTTTAGCGATGAGTTAACGTGATGATAACAACAACAACAACCAATTGTACAAGAGCCCTCCCTCTCTCTGATACCCCAGCTTCGTTGATGGCTTGATGGCAGAATCTCTTCGGTTCCTGTGGGAACATGCGAGACGGGGCGGCCAAAGTGGGCCTCAACATGTTGACAAAAGCCGTTGCAAAATGGGTCATGGGCGCCTGGGCCGTGGAATCCAACCAAAGATGTTCGCAGTCCCAAAAGCCGATGTCGTTCCACCAGCTAGCGCGAGGAACCCAGCTAGACTCCATGCGAGCCATTTTTGTGATCGACATCAAAGGGACTCTGTGGTTTTCGCATACTGCTGGCGTGCAGTTCGTGCAGTTGCAGCCCCCTCCTATTGCAGGGGGGAAGAAGGAAGGCATTGACCCCAGCGAAAGTCACGTACATACTGCTTGCCAGCTGGTGGCGGTGGAGCTTCAAAACATCCTGCGTCGGGCCACATGCACCGGCGTATCGATGGAAGAATGTTTTTCGCACTTCGACTCATCTAAGTGGGGGTGAGTCGGTGGTGACATATCAGACGGCCAGGCGAGTTTTCTTGTTTAACTCTCACATCGATTTTCGCCACTGGAGCAATGGGTCTACATCAGGTGCTTCCACTCGTGGCCGGCGTCGATTGTCAAAACATAGCAGTCTGCTTTTTTCTTCCCGTTAACTTACTACAGTAAAGAAAAGTGTCCATCTATCTTGCTTGTAGGTGGCAGTGCCGCTTCCAGGATACAGTCTGTTTTGCTGAATCATTCATGCGCGCCGGAGCAAAAATGCACCTAGGATGCGGGCAAACCTACGCTTTGTGTCGCTCTTTGGCGCGCATGACGATCGAATACATTGTCGCGGTATATGCTTTTGTGGTACTCACTGTTTGGCTCGCTTGCACCAATCCGCTGGGGGGGCAGGACACTGAGAAATAATCTAATGATAACCGTTTTTCCTGGTGGTCACCCTTGCACCCTCTGCGTGAACACCAGGTATGTAGACTCGTGCGCGTTGAAGACGGGCCTGGCAACACTTGGTATCGGGGTATCAACCGAAGTGGCAAAGGCGCTAGTGGTTGAGTTGGGAGGCGAACGCGCAACTTCCTTCAGTAGCTCCGATTTGTCGACCTTCGCTCACCAAGGCATTGGTGGTAGCCACTTCCAAGCACATGCCAGTGTGTCGGACAAGCCCGAACGATCACGCGGAGAAACTCCAGTGGAAAACGACCCAGTTTCTGCATGCGATGTACGCTCCCTTGTCGCGGACGGTCCTGCTTGCAAAACACAGAAATGGCGGCTTGCAGCTGACAAAGAGCATAGAAGTAAGCGAAGCGATCGTTCGCAAAACGGCTACGCAAGAAAATGGCAAGGCAAAACGCAGGTCGCGCCCTCCCAGCGAGATGATCATACAACGGTGCACGCGTCTCCTTTGAACGTGTTTGACGCCTTAGACGTGATGACGATGCCAGCACTGCCCAGCAGGAATCAAACGGAAAACAGAGATTTTACCAAAAAACATCGCTGGGACGACTTGCCTTGCTGGGCGAGACAGGCGTCAAGAAATGCGCTTGGAGAGCTGATGGGTCACCACAAAAGGTGAGGTTTCGCGCATACCCCAACCTTCTCGCGCTTCCTGCGTATCATGCCAATACAGCTATTGACAAAGGCAGGCTCCACGTGGGTGAAGGAAACAATGGCGGTTTTGAGTGCATATAACGTTTTGCCAAAAACTGCTGCGCAGTTTTTGTCACTGCCTGCTAGGAGGTGAGAATCAGGATAACGTTTCGTCCAACTGGCGCCGTGTGTTCTACTTTGACCCGCACTTAACCGCACCACGTGTGGTCGTGCCGAATACTTTGTTATTGGCGTCCATGCAGATCCCTGAAGAAGTTGCACCGAGAGACCACGATGCACTCGACCGCTTCTACTAGCCCGATGGAAGTGCACCGCAAAGCAAACGAAGGCATCAATGATGATATCTTGGATACCGATCCCTGCACATCTTCTAGCTCTCGTTCGACGGAAGAGCAGGCAGGATCCGCCTACCAACAGCATGTACAGCACGCAGCCCCGTCTACCGGCGCGTCATCACACGCAGAATGGCATCATGGCCGTCGCACAACAGTCTCAGACAGAGATCCCAAGATCCACGTGGGTGGAGGCAACGTTATGTCCTACCGCTGGGTGACACGTACTGTCTCGAATCCAAATCATGGCGGCACTGTGCTTGAAGCTATGGAGGGACTAAGCATGTCTCGAGAAGCCATGGGGCTTCGCGTAATTAAGCGTGAACCGTTTGTTCTCATCGTCATGCCAGACCTGTTCATGACAATCGATTACATGGAGAAATGGCTCAGCGGGTTACTGCAGCACAATCCCCATGGCAGGCTTCTCCTGGTGAGAAGTTATTGAATGGTTAATGTTCAAATTTAACCACCCACGAAAGTTGTACCTTTACGCTTGACACGTTGTGAATAGAGCTGTGTCCAAAGTCAAACTTACGGAGGAGGAGGGAATATTTGTTGCACCTGTAGCACCTGTCGCGACTGTCATGCCACGTACGCCTTCGCTCATAAATATCGCTTGAACGAAGTTGTCTGTGACGGCGTCTTGTTGGGGTCGTTACCTACTACCGGTGTATAACATGTTAGAGTTAGTGCGAATATGACGCCAGTTCCGCGCGTTGCCCAAAAGGTGTTGAATTGTGAGTTAGCTCGATGTTCAAGGGTGTGATTTGCGTTTCACAACTGATGAACTTTTGGCTGACCAGGTTGGATCCCTAGGGTTGCCCGGGACTCAATGGGCTAAAGGAGAAGTACTTGGTGCCAAGATGCAAGCGCGGGGACTGAACAAATTGCTGTGGGATCTAATGGAACGGGGGGAGCTGTGCCTAGACCCCCCACCCTGTGTGGTGATCATGGGCCTAGGATCAGGCGCAAATGCGGTGCTACATTTTGTGGCCACATTCTTAATGGATGCCAAGTTTACACCATTGAGAGAAGCAACACGATTTTTGGCGATTGTAAACCCGTTTCCTAGCACTCGAAGCAAGAGTATGGGGAGCAAAACAGTGAAGCAGTCGCTGAACTCGCTGAGGAGGGTTCTAGAGAGGGGCGGCCACCACGAGCAGCTTCAATCCTTGATCACGGCCTTGTTCTCGGCTGAGTTCATTCAAGAGGTCAGTGTGCATGCGCTTAAGGATGGAAAAAATGTGCGCCGCGCTCACGGCAGCACTACTAATAGATATACTGCCTATGGAGTGGGGTCGGCACATAGACGCCGAGTTGGGAGAATATAAAAGTGGGATGAAAGAGTTGTATGGGATGGGAGAGATGTGGTTGTAGTAGGGAAAAAAATGAGTTTGAGGACTAATGCCTTCGACGTATAGTAGGCTGGAGGCTGTAAATAAGCTTTCCATGAATGTGTTTATAAGCTCTCTATGGGGGGGGACAAACCGTTGGTATATTTTCGTTGCATGGTTGTGTTCAATTGGTAAAACAAAAGTAAACGTCACCCATTAAGATGTTATTGGTGAAACGTCGGATAGGAACTAGTAGAACTACCTACAAGTGGTTTGCAAGCGGGCTTACGTTAATGGTTTCATTTAGACAGGAACTTTGGTCCGACTGATAGCATATTTCATGTTTGAAGTGATTGGATTCTGCATTTTATGTTGTAATTAGATTGTATTATGAGAACAAGCGCTACACATTGTCAGACGACAAAAGGAATAATAGTAGATACTGTAGGGTGCCTATTTCTCGCCCATCTGTACCCGATGAGTATCAAGGCCACTAGCGATTGTCAATGTTCCTCCAGGATGAATTGGACTCTATATCGACATTTATCGACATGTAGGGCAAAAGCTGTTGACTGCAAAAAAACAGTGATGACAAAATGTTTGTTGCACCGATACCGCCTGCGAGGTTAGAATGCGCGGTCTACAGAAGTACGAGCTCCATCGTATTGGCCGTCACTTATGCTGCTGTTGTTTTGGTGAATTCGAAGTTGGGCCGTAGAGAGAATATACCTAGCATACCGCCTGCGAGGTTAGAATCCGCGGTCTACAGAAGTTCGAGCTCTATCGTATTGGCCGTCACTTATGCTGCTGTTATTTTGGTGAATCCGATGTTGGATGTTCAGTAGATAAAAGGTACCTAGCGTGGACTCCAACCAAAGGTCCCGGCTCGAATCATTAACGCGTTCGCTACCACCCATGCCTGCTACGGTGTGACTACCGATCGTTGCCTCGTCCAGCATGGCCTTGAGAGAGTGCTAGCAGACTTTTGGCTGCCAAGGAAAAAACTGGAGCTGCCACACCCTAGGCAGCGGCCAGCATCAGCTCCAACCTTGCGCAGAGTGAACGCTCGCGGACCAGATATGTCACAAGGTATGCAGGGCCACACACATCTACCAACGAGTAGATCTGGGATACTCGCGTGTATCGATGGCGTCTTGCGTGGAACTCTGGGAACGCCAATCCAACACGTCAACGTTCCGATAGCCCTCATTACCTCAACGCAAGACGCGCTGGACACATCCAACACGGCGGAGGTGAGTCAGTATGGGGTTTTATATACAAGTCGAACTCAGCACCTGAATTTCCTTATGGTAGTAGCATGAGGCTAGTTATATACCTGGTGTATATTAATGAGTATTCTAGTTGTAGTGCATTCCACGGAACCTGGGAAATCGTGAGTCTGACAGTGCATCGACTCACGGACGCGGTGAGGACACTTTCGAGGTCACGAAACAAAACAAAAGCGATGGCTGACTTTTGCCGCTTGGTATCGCTCTAAACAAAATGAGACATCGGCAGATGGGAGACCATAACCAAACTAGTGACATACTTCCTGATTTCTCGCAACTTCGGCAGCACTTCCGAACATTGCTTCGAACTGAATCTGAAGAAGTTGATTCTCTGTTCAAGCTGGTCAGTGGGAACAAGAACGGCAGAATGATGGTGTACCCTGTTCGGGCTGGACGGGAAGTACTACACGAGGCGCACACTCGCACGCTCCAAATATTATCAAGGGCAATTGACGCTGCGCAGGCTCAGCCAGTAACTGCTCCGTTTAGTGGGTTAAGGTTCCTCGATGGTAACACGCAAGAGAGTCAATCTCAGCCGGGCGTTGCGGACGTTATTGGTGGTGACGGCAGCCAGCACGGATGCCCTAGTGGATTGTTTGATCCAGATACTACCGAAAACGCGGGTTCGGGTGGACCCTCTTCACCTGGGGGAGTCAAACGTCCGAGTTCCGGCGGCGTGGAGATGGGCAGCACCGCAAACGAGCATGTTGAGCATGTTGAGCATGTTGTTATTGCAACTGAGACAACCGCGACAGCAGCGCCCCCGGAAAGCGAGTCAGATGGTATAACCAGCAGGGGGAGAGGGAAACGCGAGTTCGACGTGCGAAAGGAAAGGGCAGCCGAGAGAAAAATGAAGAGCGAGCGCTTGCAGAAGAAGCGAGAGTTGGACCGCTTGAAAAGAGCGCAGCGAGAAGAGCAAGAAATAATAGGGCAACAAGATGAGCACGTACTAATGCAACAGGAAGATAACAGGAGTGAAGCTGTGAGCAGATACATTAGGTGAGTTGAAATGAATTTGCTAAACGGAAATTGCGTCACACTTGGCTTGAAGGACAATATCGGCCACCTTGAGATTCCACCCCTCTCACCCGGTTGCACGCCCCCTCCCGTGCCACAGAGCAACCCTGGTGTGCAAGAGGCAAGAGGACGTGAGCGATAAAATTCCGCGCGAGACGAGAGCGGCTACGGATCTGAAGAAATCAAACCATTAAATCCGCATGTCCAGCAGTGAACTGCAATCGAATGAGACATTGATATGTTGGCAACCCCGTGCATTTCGATGTATTCGTGCTCTGCAGGAACATGGAGGAGTGGGCTTCGGGCGTAGTAGATGCAAAAGAGCGCGCTCTCGAACTGACGTCAGCCAGGGATTATAAAGAGAGAAAAGTGGCAGAGGATCGGCTAGCTCATGACCATGCCGATCGACACGTTGAACGCGTTGAGCTGTTCCGGCAGAGAAAACTGGACTTACTGGAGCACGATGACATCGCAGATACAGAACCAGTACTTTGTGGAGGGGGTCCGAATGTAGAGGTCGGTGTTGCGCGTGATGCCTGCCACAAGCTTTTGGATCAACTTTTGTCTCTGCGCCAGCGAGTTGTGAAGAGCATGCAGGCCGAGCTTCTTCGACGCGACCAACTGACAAACTTTGAGTCGCAGTACAATAAGCTCGAAACCGATCTTCGCGAGGCAGAAAGGCAACAGCGCACATACACTCGGGGAGGTACCGCGGCGAACGTACTCGGCGAACTCTCTTTGCAGGAGTTGAGCGACGTCAAGGCGTCGGTTGCAAAGCAGGAAAGCCAACTCGGTACCTTCCAGTCTGTTTTGAAAGAGAGGCGAGAAATGTGGGGCCTAGCCGTGAGCCACATGCAGAGGCTAAAGATCGCGACACGAACGAAGGAGACAGAGATCCAGACGACACTGCGCCAAATCAGAGCCAACATTGACAGCCTGAGGAAAGCAGGTGGACGCATCCAAGCAAAAAACGAAGGGTTCGTGACGTTGAAGGCGGGCATGGAAGCAAAGACGAAGGCGATGAGGAAACGTGCCGATACCCTGGCCCACGAACAGACTCTGCTATGTGGACACAGCAGCAGGTTTTTCGACACTGACATCTGGCAGCCAGGGGTGACGCAGAGGATGACTGCAGTCCAATTTACTCAGGATGTACAGGTGATACGCTATGATGTTGATACTGCGAAATGGCTCTCTTTGTTGCATACCAGGCTACAGTTCTTCAACCCTTTTTGAAATAGATCAAGTCCATACATATATGGTGCCACGATTGTTTCCGTACCGTTTTCCTTCGGCATTCAGACCCCCCCTCTCATTTCTGTCTCTGGAATGGCCACACCAGAAAATAAAGCAACTCATTGGACGCTGTCGTCCATAAGCAAGAAAGTAGGCACAAGGTGCCGAAGTCCGTCTCACAAGCGGTTCTTAGTAGGATGCAGTTCGCCCTTCATGCGACTCGCTGAACACCACACGGCGCTTTGCGCTTGTTACAAGCAATATGTCTGCCTGGTTGGTGAAAACCCAACGTGCTCCGTCCCGGCATAGTAGGGATGTGGGGGTCTATGGTCATACGACTACGGCCATGCACGGATTGAATACACCCCCCTTCCCCCCGTAACTTTGAGAGCAGATGGAATTGATGGACGTACAACGTGGAATAGAAAGAATTGTGCAGCAGACCAAGAACCTAGACGATAATCTGGAGGGAGGATTGGAGAGCGGCCAAGAATTCGAGTCCAAAGTGCAGAAATTAAGCCAGATCGTGCACGTGACAGAGGAACGGTTGAAGCGCATTGTGGCTAAGTCAGTCGTGCAGGAGCTCCAAGATATTCTGGATGATGAGCGAGAAATCCATCGCCCCGATGCGTCAGGGTCGGCAAAGTCATTCAACGGCTCCCTGGCTGAAACGGTGAGCATTCGTACCCCCTCCTAACCGAACGGCGGCATGACTTAAAACTCATATTGGCATGGTCTGATACGCCGGTCGAAACGTGTTGCAAAGTAAGCTCGAGCGATTTCATGAAGAAATGATACTGGCATGCCCCCTTGACAACAAGGTACTTCACATTCCTTCTTTCGGGTCAGATTCGCAGTAAGCCCAGCCACTACCGAAGCTTGGAAGAGAAGCAGTGGGTCGCATTGGACATCCTGGTAAACAGAGAGCACACGAGCTACAAGACATTGTCCGTACTGGAGAAGGAGGAACTGCAGCTCAATGACGAGTATAAAACGGAACATCGAGGGGAAGACGTGGCCCGAATTCTGGAACTACCCCACGAAATCCAGCTTGCTCTACCGCACCTGAAGTCGCCGGCAGAAATCGATGCACACAAGCTTCTGGCGACATATACACTTGAACGTGGGGATGCGTACTTCGCTAAAGTAGACGAAGAAAGTCAAGACCACTTGCTTGCTACCTGTTTGAGGCGAGAGCAGTCAACGCCCGTGACGGTGGAGCCAAGCCAGGCGAGTTTAAAATGAAATCGACTGTGCGACTGTGTCCTTACAGGCCTTCCTTGGTTGTTTGCCCAATTATTTATGTGAAAGTAAAATATGTAGTGTATGTAAGCCCGCTTGACAGTGACGTCGTGGTACGGACTTTGAACGACAATATCGTATAATACCGCGATAGCAGCGCCACGCCACCACCCCTAAGTTACATGTGTATTTTTTACAATGTATGAAGTAGAAGACAACTGGGGCGACGCAATTTTGATGTGGAAATATACATAAACACTTACGAACTATTCATTTAATTGGCCTTGAATCATGAGTATTCGTGGTCTCAAAAAAACTATTTAATCTTCGTCTTCACATTGTAGTTTTAGCATCAAGGCAGCGCTCGCTCTCGTAGTGCTGAACGCTGAATGACCAATATCGTTGTAGTAACATATGTAACCCTTTGCTACAGACTTGTATGTCGGCAGGGTGTGACACACAACTCGAGGTAAGGTTGCCGACGGCTAGCGTGGAACGAACGGGCTCATCTGGGCAACAAGGCCTGACGAAGCAACCTACCAGGTAGGCAACATTGAGGCCCTTGCAGGTCAGATACGTTACGCGGGATAAGGCTTGGCATGCAATGTACTCAGCTGTTTTTGTTCTCGGAGTTATGTTTTCAAACGTTGCCGCACGTTGTTGTTTTTATACATACCTGATACCATTTTCGGAATACCTTAAACGAAATGATACCAAGACACGAAAAAATATGGAGGGTACGCAAGCGGCACCCCTCTTCCGGCTGCTGGGGGCAGTCAAAGGAAGTAAATCAACAACAACTTGGGGATATTCGAGTAGATCATTTCGACGGCGAGTGACGGGGACAAGCACCTAATAAAGTAAAAATTACGACAAAGAGGAGGGGGAGACGGTCCGCCAACCAGCCGAACTATAACAGCGGCTTTTTGCTTGACTATGGCTAGCACTAGTCTGGTGCCCGGCTGGTTCTGACTGCAAACCCAGACAACCGTCAGGTCACAATGGTCAGTCGCAACAATCAAGTCCTGGGGAAAATCCCGGAGAGAGGACGACGCCCGGGCCTCACCTGTCTCAGGCAGTAAGTATTAATAGCCAGTCACGCGGTGGACTTTGAAGCTGGCGCTTACGACTTGGTTTTCACACGATTTCTGGCGCCATGCGAAGTCATATGTATGCAGCGTGCTTCACGCATACTTTAATGGCTCTCTACCACCACTCGTCATACACCATGTTTATTACAACCGAAAACTAAACAATATCGTCATTCTGCAATATCCCATGCTGCTTGACCCATTGGAGCAGGGTGCGTGACTTGGGGGGTGTTCCTGCCTCTCCGAATGGTAGATCTCGAAATAAGATCCGCCCAACAGGTTTAAGTGGATCATCGCTACCGTTACCATCGTGCTCGGCGCCCATGGCCCGCTACGCAAACGAATTGGCAGAATCTTCGCTGCCTGAAATTTTGCCAGTGCAATACGACGAGACACCGCACATCAAGCTATTCAACTGCATGTCAGAGGTGGCCATCAGAGAAGGCAGTGACGGCGACAGCTATGGAGAGATGGCCGTCCGCACTGGAGAAGTTGAGGTTTGCCGTTCAGCGAGCAGCCCGCTTGGGATACACGAGTCGCGGGTGCATGGTTTTACTATCGTCAACCAACCACCAACGTATTCCGTCGATGTTAAGGTGACTCGAGCTGCTCATCTAAACGATGGGAAACATGACGGGCCTTAAATTCAGCTTTAACTTGTCCTACAGGCTGGTACAACTTGAACGACGGAAAATTATTCCCCGGCAAAAGTTTGCGTGGTTTTTTCGAGTTAGGCCGTAAAATTTTGCACACGTGTTCTATAAACCATTGCGAAGACCTCACCCATCGTTTTTTTTTTTTTTTCTTCTTTCGCCGAATATTCGCTCATTCATATTTTTTCGAAAATTTGGA